>VXBI01013070.1:642999-662218 GCA_013397375.1 Toxostoma redivivum
CCCGGCTGGGCGAGCGGACATCCCCGGCTGCCCGCGGCTCGTCTGCGGGAGCGCTGCGGTGAGCGAGCCTCGCCGGCCCCGGCACCTGCTCCGGTCCCTGGGGCGCCTCTCGGCCCCGGCCGCAGGCTCCCGGCTGGTGCCTGAGCGCCAGCAGCTTAAAGAAATAGGGAATGGTAAAAGTTTTCATCTATAATTCTTCGCACAGCGTGAGCAGTAGTGGGTTTACTCAAGTCCAGGACGACAATAAATAGATTTTTTCCCCCTTCTTAAGATAATTCCCTAAAAGTGTGAGACAAGGAGGGAGCCAGCCAGACCCTTTTTTTCACTGATAGTCCAGTGAAATAGATGTTCAAAAGGATGTTATTACAGTTACATCATCCCTGGAATCCCCCACGGTCAGCAGAGAACATAAGGCCCCAGATTTCCTAGACAAAGCCCCCGTTTTATGGACTGGAACAAAGTTTGTTTTTCTGTCAATATTGCCGTTGACAGAAAGTACAGATTTGAGCTATAAATGCATATAACATAAGGATTTTTGGCAGATCAAGTGATCTAGCCTGCTAATATAGAGGGCATGAGGTGGAAGGACCTGACATGAAGTTGGCACGTGACTTTGGTACTTCCACCTGGAAATTTATCCTGACATACAGGGTTTTGTCAGTGCTTCACTTCTGCATGAGAACTTTAAATTACATTGGAAATTGCACTAAATATCATGAGGTGTGGGACTGCAAAACCTGTTTCAGAATGGAAATCCCAGGTCCCAGGACTACCTGTCTCCCGATAGATGGTGTTATCAAAACAATCAGGGCATTTAATTTCTGTTACTGCCAATGTGCTTTGCTGAAGCGCCTCATTTGTTCTTGCTAAGTACCTTGGGGCTGCATCCAGGTCTTCTTCCCATGGGAGTGCTCACTGTGACACCCATCCTCTGCTTCATTTTCTTTTTCCAAAATCATCCATCTATGGTCCATAAAAATACAAAATGTCCCTTCTGTACCTTCTCTGTGAACAGACTGTTTTGAAGACTGGGACTTACCATCAACTTCCTTTATAAGCGAGACTTCTGAGGGCCAGTTATGTGGAGATCCAAAAGATGGTTTAGAGTTGGATTGACTAGATTTCTCCCAGTTCTAAGCACCTCTGCCTCAAATTAGTCTACCATAAAAATGCACAAACTATAGTGCTGCCTTATCCACAGTTTTGAAGAGGAATCTTTAAAGAAGCAGCAATAAACCACACCTTACACATGCAGTAATTACTGGAAGTTTGGAAATCTCGCTTCAAAGAATAGTCCGAGAAATAATCATTTGTACCCTGCAGATCTTAAATTAAGAAGCTGACCTTCCAGCTCTTTGTATAGAAGGAAGGGCAGTGATCTGCCCTCCTTTGTGATGCCTTTCAGTGGCTATTTTTTTCATTATTGAAATGTGTTTGTTTCCCTGTGTATTTTTCCAACTTCAGGTTTCTGATTCCTGTTATGCTTCCTGTAAGTAAAAGCCTTGCTTTAGCGGCCGTCTTCAGTGTAGGTGCTCTAAATGATGCAACAAGAATTTACCTGCCTTATTTTCAAATAAATAAACAGATTCAGCCCCTTGTCTTCTTTCCTTTTGTAAGACAGGTTTCAAGAAGCATTCCTTGCTGCCCTCTGTTTTCCAGCCTGCAAAAAGAGAGAGGAGGAATCAACTAGATAGAGCTCTATCTGATGGGCTGTATTAGAGGCACCACCATTGCAGGATATTGGACAATGATATGAAATGGACTGGAAGGGAAAAAAATAAGGGATTGAAATAGAAAAAACATAAGGGTATAGAAAGGCAGTATTGTTTTTGAAAGCTCCATTTACTCCTGCTAGTGAATCAGTTAACCATTTGGTATGTTTCAGCTCCTCAAACTTTCCCTCTCATAGAGATTTTAAACATATTTATGGTCACTTTCTAGGACTACTCAGACTTGTTAAACAGGGCTGTGCCTCGAGTGCCCTATTGAGCTCCTCTGGATTGGTTTGACCAGCAGCAGAAGTAGTAATTAGGAATCTTTCAGCGTTACCGGCAGCTAGTGCCAACATGAGTTGCTGCTTGGCGGTGGTGATGGGATGTTAACAGAATGATTCTCCTTGTGCTTTCCATGGGTTTTAATTTTCAGAGAAGTTGAAGGGAAGTAACACTGAAATCCTCACTGAGGTGCACAGGGTAATTCATATCTGCAGATACAGTCTCAGGCTTTCTGCCACAGTCAGGCTTAATGACCTCTCAGTGCAATACTCATCTGATACTTACAGATTTTTATTTTAAAAACTTTAAATGAAACAAGCCATAATGACTCTAGATGTAATCTGTGTTTAAAAGTGACGTTTTCCAGACAAAATACTGATGGAATATGATGGCAAAATGCCCTCAGTACAGATGCAACTTGTGTTAGTAAAACTGTGCTTTTGCCAGTGCAGCTTTATTTCTGTTCATCAGAACAGCACAAGTCCTGCAGGTGAATACACATTTACATGTCTATATGAGGGCTTGCTTTTCAGATGAGGGCTCAAATGGTCTTCCCCTTAGCTGTTTGTAAGCAGGCAGAAATGGTAATGCAGGAATGATAGTGCTTAACAAAGAGACCCTGACTCAGTCTAAATCTCAGATTGATGCAATATGTCCATTTGCTACTTGGTAATAATCCATCTAAAAGTGTGCTAGCTCATTTTAGTTAGATATGACATTGGGAGCTGTTGTTCACTTGGCCATCTGCAAGCCTCAAAATAAGACAGTATACATGAGCTTGCTCCCCCAGTACTGTTCATTTTAGGTGGCATCATCTTGCCAACTTTTCTGGGAAAATGGCTACTTTCAGGCAGATGGCAGGAGCTGCAGGAAGCTGTGAAGCAGACTAATGTGTGAGCCACTAGATCTTACCGATACAAGACACCTCTGATAATCTGTGGAAGGTGATGTACCAACTCTTACTGAGCTTAAAACTATACTCCTTTTTACTGTGCTTCTTCAGCCCTTTTTGTTTTACCTTTCGAAGCAAAAGCATTCTGATGAATATCTGGGAGTACAGTGCAGCATGAAGAAGACATGAGGCAGGAGTGCCAGTTTCTTGAAACCTTTTGTGGGCAGCACACTGTAACTCCATGCTCAAGTTTAAGGACAGAGGTCTCAGCCCTGTCACTGCTGCAGTAATGGGAGTTTCTCTCTGACTTCTCTGGTGGTGAACCAAGCCTATAGAGTGATGGCAGAAGTCAGCTGCCCTCATTGTTTGAAAGCCATGATACCTCTCCAAATGCTATTGAAGGGAATGAGATTTTTGCATTGACTTAACAGAGTTTGTATGAGTCCCTGTCTAACTGCTGCGTTGACCTGTGTGCAAATATCTGTGTTACCTGATGAATAATAGCTGCTTAGATGTCTGTTGTGATTTTTGGCTCATAATCTTAGAGTAAAAGTACATGTTTTATATTTAACACTGCTCCCATGCATGTGAATCAGCTGATCTGGAGAGACAAGTTACATCAACCTGAGGAACAGACCTCCCTGAAGCCCTTCTGGAGCAGTGCAGTTCTACCCTGTGTGTTCCCCAGGTTGTACCCCAGATGCTGGTTGACTGCCCCTGCTTGGTCCTAGAATAATTAATCAATAATTCGATTAAAGGAGAAGTCTCATTTATTGCCACTCAGCAGAAAACAGTTACAGAAGGAATCTTTTAAGGACCTAACTTTTTTTTTTTTTACAGTGATATACTTTCTTCATATTTTCTTTCCCTCTTGCTATCATTCTTTGAGGCTTACACTTTTCTCTTTTCCTCAATACTTACCTTAACATCACATTCCCTCCTTGCTGGCCTTCCCTTCCCCTCCCCTAGCAGAGAAATTATGTTAGTTCCTTGTTCTTTTCTCCCTCCATCTGTGATATGGTACAAATAATTCCAAATCCTGGTCCTCAGTTATTAATTTTTCACTTCAGCCCAGCAGAAAGATGCAGTGTGTTTTGTGTTCAAACAATAGGTAGTTATAGTAAGGCAAAGACACAAAACTGCCTAGTATGATTAAATATAAATAAGTATAATAGAGGATATATTTCTTATCTATTTATATCACTTTATATCAAGCCTTCCTTGATTCTAATATTTTCAGGTTGAATTTCACAGAAAAACTATGCTATGTTATACTGAAACTATGCCGTGTTAGTCTTGAAAGTTAATTACTGTAGGTCTTAGACCACATGCTGGGAAAATATGGATTTCTCTTGCCTTAAACTATTCACCCCTTCCGTTTTGTATCCATTAAAAAAGATCTTAGCTTTTACAGGGTATAGACAGCCATATTAAATCCTTACTATTCAAGGCATGCCCTTGTTTCGTGTTTTGCACATTAGGCCACCACTGTTAGGATCAGAGTGGTTACCAGGTCACTTGGTAATTGGGGCAAAGACATTTCAAATGATTGCTATTATATATTTCCAGAAATTAAAATATGTAATAAAGCAGAGTTATAGGGAAAAAAAAAAAAAAAACAAACCCAAACCAAACAACAAACCAACCCAGACGGTTTCTAATGTTTTCTTGTATTTGAACCTGTCTGTTCTGGTTTAAAGACTGTTCCACTGACACTGAGTTTTTAAGGGAATTTATTCTCAGATTCTCACAGCACAAAGTTGGGGGACTATCTAAACTCATGTGACTTATTTCATAATACATGTTTATCTTCCCTTAAAGTAATATAAAAGATTTGCCATTTTCATTAATCTCACTATTCAAAGTCATATGACATTGTTGTTTCTTTCATCAGTTTGTTTCTAGTTACATTTTGAGCAATTGCTGAACCAGAGGGTGGTCTGTATCATAATTCTGATTTATTTCAGATCTTAGCTTGCCCTTAAATGAATTAATTCTTTGTCCTTTTTAGCTCAAACTGCTCATAGAGCTTTGTCACACGCTTATAGCACTTTGTTACAGACTATCAACTTCTGCCAGTCTTCATTGTCTAGCAAAGCAAATCACTTCTGCAAAAAACAGAGAAAAGATAGTTCAGGTTGTGACTGTAAATTGTGTGGTGCATTAAACAATGAATGGCTTAAAAATCTATAACCTTTTGCAATGAAACAAGAAATTTGACCTAAATCATACCCCCTAGTGTGCAGTTAGCTATTCATGTACATAATCTGCTGCACTTGGCAAAGTCTGTGAATGTTGTATCCTTGCCTTTCACTATCTCCACAGTAGTAATAATAATACAAGAAAAATTGTGCTGATGGGATAGGAGGGTATTGTACTGGAGTCAAAACAAAAAAAACAGTGATGCCATTCTCTCTTTGTACTGAAAGAGCCCGTGGGAAAACTGTCCCTTTATTTCCCACAATATTTTCTTTTTCACATAAAGCTGAATAGCAAGAAAATGCAGGAAAGCCTAGTTTCTCAGCCTCTAAAGGCCTCTGAAAATATTTTAAAAACACCTTGTGCAAATTCAGTATTTTGTCTGATAATTATAAATAAAAGAACCTTAGGATTTTCCCCATATGTTTAAAGCATAGAACTCAAACGATGACAGTAAATTATATTCTTTGTTAGGGGCTAAGATGGAAAGCACCCCATGTTTCAGCCTTATTACTGGTGCTGCCCAAACTTTTTACAGCAGCCTTTCTTTGCATAACACTTACTGGGTTTTATTGTTTACTTGTCACTGACTCTGGGGACAGGGAAGTAAAAGACTCTAGACGTCTATATTGACAAACATATGAGTCTTTTGGAACAAAATTTTAATAAAATGCAGCAGTAATATGAATTAATACTAGTGTTTATTTTGAAGTCTTTAAATGGAGATCATGCCTCCTCAGTGTTCATTCAGTAAAGTTTAATTAAGTTTAATTTTTTCCCCAGAAAGTTTGTAGTTTCTGATTTCACTAAAAGTGATGAATTAGGAGTAAGTATGATTAAAGTTGGTTTGCCTCTCATTTTTTGTGTTATTTTTCTTGAGGTACTGTGAATGTCTATATATATACATTTTTTTGCATGTATGTAATTGCTGTGCTTCGTCATATCATGTAATATCCACTTTTGCTAAAGGATTAACTTTAACCATTACCTGATTACTCCTGGGTTCTTTCTGGTTCTCTCTTCTGATACTGCAATGATCTGTAGAGTTTTAAAACTGTGTTCTGCTCTTAATCCTCAAGACTAGCTGTTGGAACTAGCCTAACAGTTTAGTGTGGCTAAAAATGGACCATTTCTGATTGCCTTGTGGACCTTCAGGAGTCCAGTATTTTTTTGACAGACACTAGTAAAAGTTGATATATTTTCCAAAGCTATCTATATATCATGTTCCCCATTTGATGAGAACTGGTCTCAAAGTCTGGAGCCAAGGTCCTGGTGTATGGGGCCATGCACTAAGGCTTGATTCTGGAGGCATCCTGCAGTGTGCTCCAGGAATGTGATTGCCCCACCATTTAGGATGGGGACTTGTTTGCTTTTGCTCTCAGTCAGCCCATTTGCAAAGCTTCTTGTCCGTGGAACCCAGGACATTTGAGAGAGATGTGTGTGCATGGGAGAGAAGAGCCCATGTGCAGCCAGCCTTGTCTTTGTAGGAGGCTGTGCTTAAAGTGCAGAGCATGTCCACATCTTAAACCTGGTATGCATACTCGAATTCCCCAAATTCCCCAGTTCTTATGGTGCCTGGGAAGCTCAGCTGCATTTAAGCTGACAAAATGGTGTGGAAACAGAAATTAAAATTGCTGTCCTCAAAAATCAGCTTGGCTCTCGCCTAGCTCCTGAAGCACAGGCAGTCTGTAAAAACTCACTTTTTTGCCCTTTTCTGATGTGTTCTTACCCATGAACCCCCAGACTCAGGCCAGTTGTCCACTCTGTCTCTCCGTGGCTGCTCCATCTAGTTCACATTCCTCAATTCCATCTGCCAGACTGTGTGTTCCATGCTGAGCTGCAGCTGACAGCATCTGCTCCTGCTTTTAGTGGACCCTGGTTTTAATGGGACTCATCTGAAGTAAAGGAGTCTCAGGTAATTTTTATTTTTGCTTAAAGAGATATTTGCCTTCATCCATGCTCTGGCCAGCAACCTATATGTCTTCTGCCGTAAGTACCTTTCCAGTCTTCCCTGCTGAAGCTGCTTCACGTAAATCTAAAGTATTAGTTTCTTTGGGTGCAACAGAGCATGTGGGAGAAATAGAAAGGACTCTTCAGCACCTTGCTTCAAATGCTCAGGAAGAGAGAGGAATCTTTGGCTCCAGATACTAAATACAGCATTGTATTGTAAAATAAACAGTCACTATGTATAATATAAACTAACCCTGAAACAAAGACTAGAACCCAGGGGCCTCTGTTAGGGATTAATGTTCGCTCTCTTGCATCTGCTTCTTCTGGTCCAATGAGTCTTTGCAGAAAAGAAATTAATAGAAAATCGCTTCAATTATTAAGAATGCAGTCCTTCTCACTCATTAGCCAACAGTCACCCTAGGAATGTGGGTTTCAGTCTTCTCAAGAAAAAAAAAAGTCCAACCCCCTCAAAAAACCACAAACAAACAATCAAACCTCAAAATATATTTCTCCTATTTTGATGGAACGCTTTAACCACAGAAAAGATAAATGAAAGACATAGATTTCCTGATTCCTGATTTCCTGATTGTCCTCTCTCATATTCAAATTATTTGCATATGTCCTTTAAATTATGTTATTAGACATCTGCTTTCATCATCTTGCCTTATTATCTGGACATACCTTTTTTCTCTTCTGTCAGTCAACAGGGATATTTGGCTAAGGCAGACTCTGAGCATTCATCTTGCTTTATTAGTACTGCCAAATAAGCCCTGGGAAGTACAAAGAGAATGGCAGTGTTGTTTATTCCACCTTTTGAGAACTTTCTGTATATTTCTTACAGCCTGTTTTCTAAATCTTTAGCTGTCTTGACTTCAGAGCTGAAATCAATGTGTAATATTTTTAACCTAGTTACATCCTTACATCCTTGCAGCAGAGGAAAGCATATTTTGTTATAAGAAAGAAACGGTATCTGGGTAAGTCTTCCAGAAAACAGTATAGCTTGTTCTTTGATGTCTCTCTGGCAGTTGTCATAACTGGGTTAAGAAGCAGACACTAGAGCATGCATTTTTCATGTTTGGGTAAATGGCTTTAAGTATCACTTTGCTGGCCATGTACCATTAGGGTTATCTCAGGAGGAGGGTGGAAATGTCAGAGGGGTCAGTTTTACCCCCCATATGGAATGAAAGTACACATTTTAATGGCTGAAATATTTTCAAGATGGAGAAAATGAGTCTTTGTTCCACTTCAGGAGAGACTAGCAGACATCCAGAAGTAAAATTCGGTGTTAGGTTTTAGTAAATCATTAAATTTACCTTGGGAGGCAATTTGGTACTGTTATGATGAACAAGATATCTTATATAGGTTTTGAAGAAGAGGTCATATCAATGATAGCAGCAGATATCATTTACATCTGATCATTGTATAAGAAATATATGCAAAAGAAATTGAAACCAAAGACATAAATACAGGGCTCTTATTTTTCTGGGTAGGTGACCTGCAGCTTGAGGTTTAGATTGTTACCTCTCTCACATTATCCATCTCTAAAACCTTACCAATTTACAGCTTGCATTTGGTTGTCTTTTAATGTCAGGAAACACCTTTAAATTATCCTACTAGGTCACAGAATCATAGAATGGCTGGGGTTGAAAGGGACCTTTGGGATCAAAGCCCCCTTCAGTGGATAGAGACACCTTTCACTCAGAGCTCCATCCAATCTGACATTTAAACACTTCCAGGGATGGTGCATCCACAGCTTCTCTGGGCAGCCTGTTCCAGTGCCTCACCACCCTCACTGTAAAGGCTTTTTTCCTAATAGTCAATCTAAATCTACTCTTTTTCAGTTTGAATCTCTTTCCCCTTGTCCTGTCACTTCATGCTGTTATAAAAAGTCTCTCTCTCATAGGCTCCTTTCAGGTACTGGAAAACATCAATTAGGTCACCCCAAAGCCCACTCTTTTCCAGGCTGAACAAATCCAGATCTCTCCCCTTTTCCTCACAGGACATGTACTCCATCTCTCTAATCAACTTGGTGGTCTCCTCTGGACTCTCTCCAACAAGTCCATGTCCTTCCTGTGCTGGGACCCCAGAACTGGATGCAGTGTTCCAGGTGGGGTGTCACTGGAGCACAGCAGAGAGGCAGAATTCCCTCCCTCACCCTGCTGGCCACGCTGCTTTTGGTGCAGCCCAGGACATGTTTGAGTTTCTGGGCTGTGAGTGCTCATGGCTGGGTCCTGTCCAAGCTGTCATCCACCAGCACCCCCAAGTCCTTCTCAGAAGGGCTGCCTACTCTTGTTCTGTTCATCTTGCAATTCCTCTCTGGAGCAAGATGAGAAATTCACAGAAAATAACACAGGGCAACAAGAAAGACCAGTTAATGTGTGGGGAATGCACAGTCACAAAATTTGGAATTTTTTTATGTCCATTCCCAGCCATATACAGAGCCATATATGGAGCCCTGGCTGTTATTGCAGCCAAACAGTAAAAGATAACAGACAGAAGCTGATAGAGAGGGCAGGGACCAAGAATGCTTAGGCATCTTCTATTCTACAAGATCTAAATGTTGTCAAGCGTGCAAGTGGTTGCTTTGTTAAAAACATTTGTTCTTTGTAAAGATTCACAGGGCACAGTTCCTCAGTCAGATTCCCAGGAAGTACAAATCAGTATTGGCTGCTGCATCATTGAGGACCATCTTGAAGCAGCACATCTGAGATCATTGTGCAGTTATAACTGTGCTTTTTAATGCTTATTGAGAGAAAAATCCAAAACATTTGAAAAGACCTATTTAAAATTCAGTTTTCTTTGAGGAGGTATATGCTGTTGGTTCTGTGGAATTCAATATAAAGGGAACATATTTGGTGCAAGACATGCAGCAGTTTTGCTAGAGTGACATGTTAGTCCTTGAGTTGATTCTGCTCCTTGCTGGAAGGTTGTGTGTTTCTTGCCCATCTCCAGTATTGTTGCCAGCAGCTTCTTCCCTTCAACCTTGATGGCTCTTCCATGGCACTAGGTTTGTTGGAATTGAAAAGATCAGGGTAAATTTAAGAGACTAAAGGGGCATGAGAGGAAGGGATGACAAGAAGGTGTTGTTTCTTTGACTCTACTCCTGGTGCTGGAAGAATGGGCAGTAGTAGGGTTCTGCTCACAATTCTGCTGAAACTGAGTTAATTTTGTAGTAGGGCCACTATGGAAGAACAAGAGTGAAAAGATTAAATGGAAATAGATTGTAAGAGATGTGTAAGCAGTTGTGGGTATATATCTTACACCCTATCAACATCAAAATAAATAGGATAGAGATGTGCTGACCTGTTGCATAGCAACCAGGAGGAAGCACAGAACCAAATCTCTGGATGCTTATGATTTGTAAACCTTTGCAGAACAAAGTACAAGACCTTTGCCCATCTGTAAGAAGTGTTCAGAAGCTGAAGGATAAAAATGGTACATTCTCTGAAATGTAACACTTGACAACCATTTTTGTTTATAGATAAATATAGAGATGCAGTGTAAAAAGCCTGACTATTTTGCCTCAAGGTTATGTAGACAGAATACTTACTTTGTCTCTCCAATTTTACTTAGTATTTTCCTGAATTCATCACATACAAGAGATTCCTTTAAATACTGCAAATGCTGAGTTTTTGCAGCTGCAAATATTTGCTCATTGTTGTGATTTCATAAACATTGATATGCCCATTTAGCAAAATTATTTATGTTATTCGACTGAAGTCAAGTACAAATTCTGATGCATGATGAAAAGAGGCACTCATGTTTATTTAAAAATTGCTGTTGAGATGCTTCTAGCCCCTCTTGCCCATTTGAAGTGTGTTTCAAACATTATTTTCAAATGAATGCAATGTATTAGAGTGCATTTATACTAGGGTAGCAACTCCCTCTGGTTTCTTGCAGACCAAAGCTGTTTATCTGCTTTGTGCAGTTTCATACTTTGCATACACACTTTACACTTGTGGAAGTCATAGGTAGATCTCATGGGACTTTTTTTCTGTTGTAAAAATAGATAATATTCCTAACTGTAGGAAAGATGCTAATTTGTACCAAGTAGACATAAATGCGGTACATGATAGAAATGAATAATTTTTTTCCAGTAGAACACTTCTTATGTCAGAGTTTCAATAGTAATAGTACTCTTATTTTATAAACCCATTTTTTAAAACCAATACCACTGAGTAATATATTTTATTGTGCAACACACTTTGAATTTCACACAAATACATTTTGCAGTTTTGGACTCAAGTAACTGGCTATTTATGAAGGCATATGAATAATACATGTAAAGCATCTCTAAATGCTAGATGCTGCCTATTTATTTTGGAGAAGTGTATTAATGAATCAATTATTTATAATTAGTTATATAGGATGACTAATGCCATATGTAACAGTATTTAATAAACCCCTTTGGTAATTGCATTGGAGATAATAATGAAAAGGACAACGCAAGAAGTCACAAACCAGGAAAGACCTCAAGGCTCATGAAGGGTAAAATTTCTACTCCTTTTGGAAAAAATCTACTCTAGTGCAGCCTACTGAATGAACAGCATGTAAAAATCCTGCAAACACCAAAAAGAAGTAAAATTTGTTGGCTTTTTTAATATGCTACCAGATTTGGAAACTTATGTTCCTTTTCAGATGAGCTTGGCGAAAGCATGCAGGCAGAACGCTATTCTAGCACATACAAAGAACAGGCTTGAAGAGAAGGGAGATGTCATATATTGCTTACTTTTTCTACTTTAAAAAGTGCACTGTTGTAATTTTTTTTTTATTTTATTTGATATACATTGGTCATTTTGGGCTTGTTTTTTCCTATATTTAGCCCAACCTACATACACATCTTGCAACTCTTTGTACCTGTTTTTCTGGTTTTATTACTTTAACAAATATCAAATTATTGGTACTGAAATTCAAGTAAAACCTTTTTAGATACCTGTGACTTTTTCTGCTGTTAAGTGTTCATATAAATGCTTTGAAAAAATGTCAGCTCAAATATTGTGATACTGATCATTGATAAAGACCATGAAACTCACACAGCTGTAGTAAAACTGGCTTGTACCATAAAAGCACTTGCATGGCTTTTAGTCTAGTTGAGGATGAAATGCTGCTGTTTGCATGTTTATATTCTTACTGCTACCACAAATGAAATGGTTGTGAGATGTTACTACCTATGGGATGAGCTTAGTGGAGTAGTTCAGCATATGTTGAGTACAGCAGAGAAGTTTGTGCAAACACCATTATTATTTTAGGGTTAATGTAAATTGTCTTTCAAATATCTTGTTTCATACAGTAACAAGCCAAAAGGAACTGCTGGGAGCATTTTAAGGATTCTTCTCACCCTATCTGAGACATTTACAATGGAGGTTTCTAGAACTTAGTGTAGATCACTCAGGGCCCTTTATGATCATTAAAGAGGAGTTGGTGACTTTGGGGCATGCTTAATCTTAGCTGCTTTTCAGGAAAAGTGGAATCACATCCCAGGATACTCAGACTCTTTTGATTTTAGCTGTACTGAGGTAGGGATATCTGTGCATGTACACTGTGGGCATCCAGGATGCTGTGAGCTAAGCCAGTAGAGGGTGGGGTTCCAGAAAGCAGTCCCTGGAAGCCAGTGCTGCATGTGCACAGCCCTGGGTAGCTGCCATTGTGCTGGGTCTGGTGTGTAAGTGCAATTAACTGTATTTCCAAGCCTAAGAGGGGACTCTGAAGCATGTTTAATGCACATGGGAAAAACTGACATCTTCAAATGGAGCATTCCATTTCATTAAAAGGCATGCCATGAGGAGCCAGCTCCTTTCTTCAGCATCTCAAAGGAAGGAGAATATTCTCCAAGTATTAGGAGCTCAGGGAGGTGCTCTCTGTGCAAGGTCCTGATAACAAGAATCTGTGCTAGCGTGTGGGGTAAGCTCTTCTGGAGTGGGAGGACTCTCCCATTTTAAAACCATGACAATAAACTGAGCCAAACAAATAAAAATTGATCTAAGATCTAAGATTATGCATTTCCCTTAAAGATGGGAGCCCTAGGCTGTTGCCCTGCTATGATAATTATTTCTACACTTACTTAATGTTCAGTGTGTTTGTTCCTATGTGTGCCTTCTCCCACACAGAGGATTTAATTGCTTCAGTACAAAATGTGCTCCTTAGTGATTCCTCTGACCAGTGTTTTCTCCCAGGCTGGAGATTAGGTTGTGCATAAGCCTTGGGCTGTCATTCTGCACCACAGAGAATGTTAAAAGTAAATCTCTTTTACTGTTTGCTTGGTGTGGCATGCCTTTCAGCACTCAGAATGGCATTTATTAGAAATTTGCTCCCAGTAATGAACAATGTTAACTCCATGGCTAATGCCAAGCAGAGTGACAAGTACATTTGCCTCCTTGCTTGCTACCAGCTTGCTGACATCTGAGAAAGGTGGTTACATACCCTTGGTGATCAATTTGTGCTAAAATAGTAAACAGCCAGTCTGCAGGTTGGTAAGCTGTCTGGGGGGCTCAGGCATGATTATAATATATTCAGGATGAAAGTATATAACTGAGCTCTGGCAACATTCTTTGAAGGAAATTTAATACATCGTCTTTGTTGTACGTAAGATCTATCTTGTTAAAGTTATAATAGGATTTGGTCCCTCTGACTGGAGCATTGTAAAAAGGAGCCAGGCACTAAACCATTGATGCTCAAATCAGAGGAAAAGCTAGTTAGCTTCCCTGACGTTAAGGGAATGAATTTTTAGAAAGCCATTCATTGATATCTGACAAACAGCTTGAAAGGGATGCCAAACCCTCAGGGTTTCTGTCAGTAGCCTTAAAGTGCATTTGCATATTTTTTTGCATAGAAACGGGAGCTCTCTCTCCGTTTCCAAACTGCAGAACTAAAAGGATGCAAAACCTCTATCTAGTCCAAAGGGCTCTGAGGGTGACTTCATACTCAGAATTCAAATGTGTGCAACAGATTAGGAAAATCACTTCAAATGGGATTTCAACCATATCTAAGAGGGACACAGAAATCCTGAACACATTGGTAGGCAAAACACTACCTACATTGCCATTAAAATGCTTGTTTTTTCCTCTGGGCATTTCTGATGTAAAAAATAGCTCACTGATGTCAGCTGATCACACAGATTAACGTTAAGGTGCTACTGCCTAGTTTTCTTGATATCAAATGCAATTTTTTTCTGACAGTTTTGATTTTCTCCAGTTGATAGCAATACTATTATGGATAGGATGAGAGTGATGGAGGAATAAAGAAATGGTGGTCCTCTACATGCAGCCAGTGTATCAGCCAGTGGTCCCGTTGGTTGGCAGCTGTCCGTCCTAGCTATGCCATTTGCTGACAGCTGTTGTGGATTGAACCAGAGTCCCCTAGACTTTAAAGCATGCCTTACCATCATGGGCAGCTCTGCTAAAGTGCAGAATCTGTGACAGCTTGAGCTGGAGTTTGAGCTGCTCTTTTGCCTGTCCTTTTCATTAAATGGTTTCCTTGTCTGATTCCAAATGTTATTCTATGCTTTCCTTTAGGGAAAATGCTTGCAAAAACAACAAAGCATTTGGAGCTGAGATTGTGCTTAATGTACAGGTGATGTTTTGTTGGCAATATCCTTTATGTCACTGGCTAACTTTGCTTTTATCATTTTGAGGAGGAAGCCGATGTCTGCAGTAAAATTCATGATGGGTGAAAGTGCCCTGTAATTTTTAGCAGATAATTTTACTCTCTGGTCATCCACCCATCCAGGCAGTAATATGAGTAGAGTTCTCATTATACTAATGGAGAGTTGACATTCAAATTTCCCATGCATCCAGTGAACAATAGACTTCCATTGTGTATACATGGCACTGCCATTGATCTGATTGATTTTGGGTTGCAGCAGAGGATAAGGTCGGTGATGTGTGAACAGGAAAGGCCCAGTTAACTCTTTTCATGAATGTCTATATTAGTCAGAACTGTCTTTGAAGCAAAGTCCTAATATGAAAATCAGTATTGACACAGATTACGTTCATAATGATTATGATGTTAGAAAATCATTAAATAACTGTGACTTAAGTTATGGATTTGTGCAAAACTGCTGGGGTTTTAAAACTGTAGAAAAAGAGTGGTATCATATCTTCTTTGAAGATCTGGCTCTATATCTGTATAGTATGACTTTTTATTTCCTTACCCTTCATTGTCAAGGCTCACGTACATCAGCAAAGGCTGACAGAGATTTAAAAGACAAAGAGTACTGGCTTCACATCACTATTCTAAAGAAAAGTGGGTTTAAATGGTGGAAGAGGTCTTTCAGTATTTCAGAAGATATGTTTTTGCCAAGTTTGTGTGGATGGCATCAAATCAGGAGTGTTAGGCATGTCTTCTGCCTCTTGGAAAGATGGTCTGAACACAAGACTGTTGGCAGAGCAATGTGCTGCTTTGTTAGAGAGAAACTCCAATTTCCTGGGTTGCCTGGTTTTGTGCCTTGTCTGCAGCTTCTTGGGGGAATGGCCCATCTTTCCCTGGAAAGGGTGGAGGGGGCTCCTGGGCAGGATAGCTCATAGCTTGGTGAGAGTGCTTGCTGAAGGGGTGAATGTGAGAAGGATACTTATGGTCTGTGTGGGACTGTGTTGTTGGAACAGGGAATCCTGCCTGGCAGCTGTGCAAGGCACCTGCAGAAGCAAAAGCTCTCCCGTTTCTATTTGTTGCAAGTAAAATTATTGCTTGTCCAAGAAGTATGGGGCTGTTTGGGGCAGCTCTGATTCTGGTACTTGAAATCTATTCGTGGATCTGAGTTCTGCAGTCTGGCAGAGCTGCTGAAGACCATGGAAATCAAAAGGCTTTAGCTTCACTTTGAAAGATTTAAAACAGTATCTTGAACAGCAGTAGATCTGCTTCACAAAGGCAATTTTGTAGTAGAGGCAGTCTGAAAATATATTCCACATTTGATGATATTCTGGTGTATTTTCTTGAAATGAAAATTGTGAAGAAAATGTTCCACTTTCTACAATGTCAGTATGGTTCCAAGGACCATTGTTTATATAGAAATATATTTATTGCATTTTTAGAAGCCCTCCTTTTCATCGAATTAACTTTTTATTTTTTTTTAGTAAATAGGGTAATCATTCAATTTTCACCTTGATTTCCATATTTTTATTTCCAGCAGAGTCAAAATGTCAGACAAAAGTGATTTAAAAGCAGAACTTGAGCGCAAAAAACAACGTTTGGCTCAGATAAGAGAAGAAAAGAAACGGAAGGAGGAAGAAAGGAAGAAAAAAGAGGTAAAGTTGCAAAACCACCTTTTAGATAGCTCATGCTTGCACAAGGGGCTTGCTGAGGTTTTGACATCTCACTATTGTATGCCCCAAGGTATCTGTCATGTGGCATGAGATACTCAAACCCATGTCAGACTAACCTTAAAATCAAAAAGCTTATTTTTAGTCAAGAACGTTGGGGTGAGGGAATTGCTTTTAAAACCACGGCACTGTCAAATGACAACAGTTTAGACAACATGATGTGCATGTGTATGGAGAAAGAAAAATTGATTTGCCGCAATGCTTTTTCCTGGGCTCTCCTTCAATGGAAAGGGAGTGGAGAGTGGGGAAAGACAGAAAGAGGACTCACATTTTTTCAAGCCATTACAATCTAAATATGTATTTTTGTACTCTGAAGACTAGTTTGATTACTAGCTAAGGTAACAGATTTACAATTATTATTCTTCAGTAAAGTAAAACATAATTGCAATTGCATTTTCATCTTCTGGCATGGGTGCATCTTTCAGTTCTGTTAAAGTTTGATTGACATATTAGTTTATTTGTCCTTGACAATATGCATTAGGTTTATCATTAAGGGATTTGTACTTCTTTTTATTCAGTCACTTAGTGGAATAGAGGTGAGAATTGACAGGGAGTGGATATTCATTTTCATGCAAAGTCAGAGAAGCATTAAGTGATTATGCTTCCTTTCCTTCAAATGTCAACACTTACTATAGTTTAAAGCACCTGTTATCCTTTACTAATAACTGGTTTCCTTTTAAACTGACACTTTAATATTGTACATGAATTTCATGGAATTACCGTGGAAATGTGATGTGATCCAAGAAATCAGCATTCCAGTTTTGGCTGTCTTGTTAATCTTTTTCCATTTGAGCCACATTTGTGCACTTGCCCCAGTGAGGCTCCCAGACCCACTGGGGAAATTCTCCACGAGCAGATCTTTAAATGGTGACGCTTTCAGTGTCCATTACTGAAGAACTAGAGGGAAGGGGGCCAAGCTAATGGCTCCAGGGAGTTATTATGTCCTTTCTCTTTGTCTCCTGACTGACTTTATGCCTCGTGGAGAACCTGTGGTGGTTGAAGCATTTCCATTTCCGAGACCATGTCTGCAGATAATGCTACAGTGCATAACTGTGTAAATGGGCTGTGCTGTGGTGCTGGGTCCAGGAGTGAAGGCTGGCACTCACAAAGGGACTTGACCACTCACACTGGTGTGGGAGAGCTGTCTACAACCCTAAATACTGTAAGATAGTTGATGGGAAGAGCTGAGCACAGGAATATGACTGGGCCTTGACTATAAAGTCAATGTTTTCTGGCTGTCTCTGAACTGGAGAACATGGAGATGCTTCTGAATTTCCAAGTTTACTCTTGTGCCTGCACAAAGATCAACACCAGTCTGAAGAACTGTACAAGTCCTCTTTTCCAACACTGATTTCAGCAGAAAGGACAACCTTATTGTGGGACTCTGGCTAATGCAGGTGCTCCTACTGTTTTTGGATGCCCATAGATCAGAGTGGAAGAAGGCTAATGTATGGAAGCTCCAAGGAGGTAGAGATAGCTAAGCAGAGAGGGAAGGGTCTTGTGGATTTTTAGTAGGCCAAGGGCTTTCAGAGTTCTAGTTTAGAGATGTCAGTTCTTTCCTTTGCACCTCTTGGATATTGAAGTTAATGAGAAAGTGTTTCTTTTCTCAACAAGTGCTTAGTACCAAATGTAGGACCCTAAGCTACATCACTGAAATGCAATGAAATTTTATTCTTGATCCTGAAGTAAGTAGTAAAGGATCAGTTTTATTCAGGGTAATGCTACCTGTTGTTCTATGGTCAGCTATGTTAGTTGAATAAGTTGTACCTAATGAGTGAGAGGCAGAAAATTTCCATCATTGTACTGTAAAAATTCCTGCAAATATCCTTGCAAAGACCAGTTTTACCATCCATTTAGGGAAAAATACTGTTACTGATACATACAGTATAAATAATCTAAGTTATAAATTACCTAAAAGTATCAAAATTATTTTCAAATTGTACCTAAGCAGCAGTGCATACAATTATTTCCACACATATAATTGCTAGAGCTGATTATATATGAAATAAAATTTTCTGTTTTCTTCTGTTTTGTCTCAGGCTGATCTACAGCAGAAGAAGGAGCCAGCTCAGGAAGATTCTGACCTAGACCGTAAAAGAAGAGAAACAGAAGCTTTGTTACAGAGCATTGGTATATCCCCAGAACCACCTCTAGGTATTTAAGAGAAGCACACTGTAAAACATTCAGCTCTGCCACAACTAATGCTTTCTTTCTACTAAAGCATGCTTGGCTTTTTTGGTTTTTGGCTGCATTAGTGAAGTGAACTCTTCTGTTTGAATGCCTGCCATACCATTCACATATACAAGCTCATGGCATTTTGAGTACTTGTCATTGCCAAAAACATCTGTTTCATTTCTTCAAGAATTTTTTATGAACATAATGCAGGTTGGTTTTGCATACCAGCAGTGATTTCTTTTCTGATGGACTGTTTTATCTTCTTATTCAAAAATATAAATGCTATATTTCATTAGCCCCAAGTTTTGTTTCAAAAATTCAAATTAAGCACATATAAGGAAGGAGGAACATAGTAATGTGGGAACTCCCACTCAGTTTCTTTTAAAATTAAGCATAACTGAAGAAGGAGAATAGAAAAAAAAAACCCAAATCACAAATAGAAAAATGCTTGTCAACAGACACTATCGTAGATTTTTACTCTGTTTTCATGTGCTTGACCTCTTTTTTTGGTCTTAACATTTCAGTTGTAGAAGCTGAAGTCTTCAGTGTAAAAATACATACAGTATCTGAGTATGGGTTACCTTGATTAAGATCTGCCTCACTTACTGAATGGTCCTAAAGCAAGAATTTCCCTTTCCCTTTCCCTTTCCCTTTCCCTTTCCCTTTCCCTTTCCCTTTCCTTTTTCCCTTCTCTT
>VXBI01013070.1:662282-686479 GCA_013397375.1 Toxostoma redivivum
CTTTCCCTTTCCCTTTCCCTTTCCCTTTCCCTTTCCCTTTCCCCTCCCTTTCTCCCTCAAATTAAGGATCACTCTCACTGAAATTTTTGCTGAAATCTTGGCCTCTCTGGAGCTATCAAGCCTTTTCATTAAGTTTATTGTGACTGAATCTAGGGTTTTACCCCTAATTATTTTTGCCAGTAATATATAGGAGAAACTTCAAATTTGACAAAATACTGAAATTTATGGTTTAGGAAAGCACCTTATGCAGATGCCTGGGTGCATATGCAAGTAGGTAGTGACATTCTAAATTGGAATTTGTATCATTTACTTGCATCAACCAACATTTATTGAGAAAAGTTACTATTTTTATAAGTTATGGTAGAATGACTGAAGCTTTTAGACACCACTTCTCAGAAGAATTGTCCGACAAGTAATGATTAGGTTATTTTTATGTATAATAAAAAAAACATTTAAAATACTCATTTTTATATAAGAATGAATATATATGTCCTTATCATTTTATTAGCCAAACACATATATTCATATTACAAGTTATCAGTTTTTATCTTAGTTGAATTTTTGTGTTTGATACTATCAAAAGAACATATAAATTTATATATAAGATTATTCCTTTAGTTAAAAATAGTATTTTGTTCTCTTTTGTTCCCTTTACATACACTCACAATTAATATACAAAGGAGGATTTAATTCCACCTTCACACAATGCCAGACCTCACTGTGAATATGGAATATGTAAACAACCAGACATACCTGTAACCTGCCAAAGGGCTGTCACGAAGATGAATTCACTTTTCATGTGCAGTCATTTCTGTGACAGTCTCTAAGGAAAATCTGCATTCAATGTTTGACCACATGGAAAATCCAAACCTCTTGACAGGTCTGCCATTATACACTGTAAAGCATAGCAAAGTATTTTAAAGTTTTACTCTGTTAAACCTATAAAAGGAAATGCACATGATTTAAACCAAATGGAAATACTGCTTTTGCATTAAATCCTCTTTTTGTGTTTTATTCAATGTGGCTGCTTTGAAGAGTACTTGCTTTAAACCTTGATGGGAGCCATCTCTTAATTTTTAATATTTCTGAGAAACCATTTTAAAAGAAATCAGGATATTTTTACTCTTTTATTTATTACTTCTTTGCTGAAGGGCTTTAACTCGGGCTGACCTTGAGCTATGAACTTCCTTTCCTGTTTCAGGAAACAAAACTGCCTTTGCATGAAATACGCTTCAAAAGCCCTGGCAAGGCAAAGAGAAAATCATTTCAAGAGCTTGGGCAAATAGTGTCAAAACCAACGGAAATTTTTCCTTGAGGGTTGAAATCATGTCCCACCCAAAATGGAAATTTTGTATGACCTACATTACTTGAGAAAACAATCACAAAGTAAACTAATGTGTATTCTCAGCATCTTTGGGAAATGATTTTAACTTAGCTGGATTTCCTTATTTAGCTTTTATTTTTGATGTCATTTCACAGTGCAGCCTTAGAGCATATCTAATGGACACTGGCTTTTGATTTAAATTCAGAATTTGAAAAGTATGCTTGTTCTGTTGCCTACTTGACTTTACCAGAAGAGTTCACTTAGTTTTTTGGCAAGACAAGCCCCTGATATTTCTTCATACCTTTAAAATCTTTTGCAAGTCAACTTCAAACCAGACTCAAGAAAACAAGTGCTATTTTATTTCCCACAGGTATCTTCTCCACTGATTAGCTGTAGATTCCCATTGGGCTTTCAGTCCTGTCTAAATACATGTCAGTTTTAACACTTCCAGAAGACTTAAAATTCACTTGACTCTCTTCCTTTTCTTTTTCTTTCCTTCCTTATTTGCTTTCACCATTTCAAACTCTCCTACTCATTCATCCACTATCATTTTGGTCCATTGGTTTTGATTTATCTGACACTGCTCTTCATCAGTGCAGTCGCTGCATGTGTTAACATGGGATACCTGTTATTTTCATTATTTAGTCCCAACCCCTATGTCTCCCTCTTCGAAATCAGTGAGCACACCCAGTGATGCAGGCAGCCAGGACTCAGGGGATCTGGGACCCATAGGAAGGTAAGATACAGAGTTAACACACTTGAATAAATGTGAGGTTTTTTCACTTTGCTCTTACTTCCCCATTTTTTCCTTTTCTGCTATAAATAAGAACATGCTGTATTGAATGTGTGCTTTCATTTCTTCCCTGTCCACTGGGTGTTACCATCCAGTAAGAGTGGTCTCAGATGTGAAACAAATAAATGCATGCAGCAAACGGATCTTAAGCTCTGAGCCCCAAACCTTATAGTGGAAGCAAGAGCTGAATTTACACTTCTAAAATGGCCTACAGAAAGCTCTTATGCTGTTTGGAGATACACTAAATAAAAGGGAGATGTGCCCAGGGGTAGAACCTGTTATTCATGCTGAGTTATCTTTGTTCTCATAACCAGTTCCCTTGGAATTCCTCCTCATGTAACACCAGGTTGCCTCAGGTTCCTGTGACTGCTCATTGTAGTGTGTGCCAGTGACAGTGGCAGAGAAGAGCTTGGACAGGAACAGGCTGAAACGTCCCAGGACCCACTGGCAATTCTGCCTTGGAAACTGGATATTGGAGAGTGTCATGCAGAATAGAAAGGAAGCAGCTCTATTGTTGTTGGAAAGTAGAATGTGTGTGAGGGATGGAAACAAGAGTAATCTTATTTTTGTTTCCATGGGTGAAATAAAAAATGAAGTGGCAATCTCAGAAAAACCTCCTTCTCTGGAATAGAAAAGAAAGAAGAATGTGAGGATGCTGCTGGTAAAGAAGGTTATGTTCAAGTAAGAAGAGGTGCAAGCAGCTATACTGTATATTTAGAGAAGATGATTCCTAATAGCTCTTTTAGTATCACACTAATTCAACATGCAGCTGAGCTGCCAGCTCATCCAAGTCTGTGAGCCAAGACTCTGCTAATGGCTTGGAAGCAGAGTGATTGCTTTCTGTAGTTACCAGTGCTCAGTAGATATCATATCAAACCTCTCCAGACATAGACTGGAATGTGACAGAGCTTCAGGTCACCAGGTTTCATGCCATGCCAGCCTCCTGCTTAGGAAAACCACATTTCCATAAGCAGAGACTATGTGGTGTCCCCTTCAGCCAGATTCAAACACTCTCCCTTGTGATGCGGATGCTGCACAGCTGCTATTAAATCAGCTCAGCCCTGCTCCCAGGTTTACCCTCTAGAAGTGGAGGCTGTTAAGTGAAAAGCCCTAGCCTGTAAGATGTAGCAGTTTAAAATACAGAAAACAGTGTAATTCTGCCTTCATAAGTAAATGAAGTAGATTTCAGCAAGTCAAAGTACTTTGAATAGTACAAAAATCCTTTTTAAGCAAAGTTTAGCCTGCTGTTCAGGATGAAGCTATTTACCACAGTCCTGCATGAAACTCTGAGAAAGCTGGGTGGAGACTTCTAAATTCCTGCTTTTCCTCTGAACCTCAATGGTGTAACTTTTTTACCATTAAGGTAAAGAAAGGCTCTTGGAAGAATTTATTTGGCTGTTACCCACACTAGCACTTTGGCTCTCTGTCAGCAACGAGCAATGAAAGCACATGACCACGTGTCCTGTCAAGGAGAATGGAGCTTGTCCCCTTCTTCTGAGCTCATGACATTCTGCATTGTGGGCTTTCATTTTGGATCCATTTTCTGGCTTCTTGTGGCCATACTAGGAATTCAGTGGGAATTGTAAGACCTTGCTTGTAGTCTCCCAGTTTGCTTGGCATATTCTCAGGTATTGAAAGGGCTGTGCTGTGTGCCAGGAAGGCTGCTTGCAGCTCTTTGCCAGGAGCGATTGGTTTGTGGTAATGGAAATAAGATAATATCTGGTCCAGGCCCTGGGGAGTGTCTGTAACCAGTGGATAGTATTGAGTGGCAATTAGTCCAATTAGTGTCGCTGGCTGCAGGTAGATGTGCTCAGTGTTTGTGTGAGCAGCTGCACTCAAGCCTGCATGTGTGATAGAGTGGTCAGACTTGGCAAGAAAGATGTTGGTAGAACTGTCATCACAGTGGGCAAACAGGATGAAACCACCTCAGCTGTTTTCTCTAAGAGGTGCCTAGACCATGCATCTAACAGTTTTTGACTACTGCATATATTATTGCCTGTTTATAAACAAGGTTATCCTGCTAAATTTTAATTTATTCTTCCATTTCACTTTCTGTGATAGAGGGGGCAATTCTGCTGGATCCCCTGTTATCCATCCTGCTTGTTAGATCTTTCCCTTTTCTGTACTAGGCTGCACTCAGGCTTTAGAGGAGAACAGATTAGTTTCAAAGCTTCTAATGCCCCAATCTCAGCTATCACAGCTTGTCCACTGCTGCTGCTGCTAATGCTGCAGAAATGAAAAGCTCACACAGCCTGGCAGAAATCCTGCTGGCAGTCTGATTACTCATTGCTGAAGTGTTCCCTGCAGGAAGATGATGGATATTATTTAAAAAAAAACAAAAACAAAAACAAAAAAACCAAGAAAAACCCAAAAAAAACCCATACCAAAAATCTGTGAAGTCACAGATTTTGGCTCGTTACAGAAGAGGCTCTGTTGAAAGCTTTGAAGAATGCAGGAAATCTTCATGTGTTCCCATAAGAGGGAACAGATTCTAGTACAGAACTAGGTTGTGTTCATACTTCTTTGATTTGTTGGTACTTCTGGTAGTTGTCAGACTTAATCTGTTGGTCCCAATATCACCAAGTATATTTGAGATACGCTTTGATCAGCAAGCATCTGTGATTTCTTATATAAAAGTGAATGTAGTTCAGGCAGAAACACAGGTTTATGACATCTGCTTTTCAGGAAAGAAAATTGATAAACTGGAGTGTTTGAACACTGTTAAATAGTTTTAGTCCTGGAACCACAGATCTCACTCAGTCTTACTTAAGATGAAAACTGACTGGTAAGTTGCTCACCAAGTGTAATAGTTCCATAGGAGCAAACAGGCTCCTCCAGCAGAAAAGGTGAAAGCAGCAAAGTGTTTGGTATTGAAATTAGAGAAATACAAACCAGAAAAAATTCGATAGTAAGACAAATTCATGGCTAAAACAATTTACCTAAAGACTCCATGGGATCTAGCACTGGCCATTGCTCGTCCAGGATAATGTGCCTGGCAAACAGGCAGATAATAGGTCAAACAATAATTCATTCATAAAAGTTGTACAGCCCTTTTGTTGCACAGGAAGAAAAGCTGCAGAGACACAGTAGTCCCTTCTGCCATGCAACCTACAGACCAGTAGTGCTCCTATCCTCCAGGACCATTGTCTATTATCTCAACACAATAGCCAGAGCAGTGTTGTCTTTTTCCTCTGATGCCATTCAGTGTATTAGGAGAAGAGATGGGGTGTACTTTGTAATAGCACTAAATTGTGGAACTGTTTCTGTCCTCTGCGTCCCAGGTTTCTATAGGGGTTTTTTTTGCTGCTTAATCTTTAGTACCATTTTGCTATTTGTCATAACCTTTTCATTGGAAAACATTCAGTTTGAGCAGCATTCCACCTACCCTCTGAGCCATGACGGAAACTGTAAGAATAAGCAGATGTCAGATGGATAACTGTTCTAGAAACTGCTGACTGAATGCTTTCAGTTGGACAGGAGAGCCAAATTTTTTTTTTGTGGTCTTGGGAATAATTTCTGGGTAGGCAAAAGTGTGTTATACATTGATTCTGGTGCTGCTCTTAGTTACCAGGCTACACTGAACAATTCACTGGAGCCCAGTTGTTGCTTAGAGAGCAGCTTACCTGTCTCCCCATTGCTTTACACATCCCTCTTCGCTTTTTTGGATCCCTGTGTTGCTTGTGCTACACAGATAGGATGGAAAAATTACACAGCCTGAGCAGATACCTATGCATGAATAAATAGGTCATTGGTTCACAGAGCTTTCTTATATGACATATTCAGACATGACTCATTTTCCATAAGGTAGTATTGCATGGAGCTTCTCCATGAAATAGTGTTCTTGGCTCTTTCAGGATAAGTGTTTTGGTTTGTCTAGTATTTTGTAAGCATTTTGATGATTCCCCATGTCCCCTTGCAGATGGTCAGCTTATACATGCACAGACATGCACAACCTCAATGTAGATTTGAATGGATGTGAAGGAGAGGGCTGAGGTAAAGGCTGAGAGGTCCTGTGCTGTAGCATAGTGTGAAAATTTGCCTCTAATAATATAAACCTCTTTTGTAATAACTATATGCATCTCCCTGGTGGACACTGAACTTTTGCTACCCTAGGGTGCTAGAGAGGATGCTAACATAACTGAGCCACCATGAAGCATGCTCATGGAGAGGTATGTTCTTCTACTCAGCATACCTTAGACATTCATAAATCTCGTCTTCGCAGCACTCACAGCCATGAATTTTGGGTTTGTGTTGTCCGAGGAAGTGCACAAGCACAAACCTTGTACAGTGCCTCAGAGCCAGGCAGTGCAGTATAAGGTTTTGTGGGCTGGAAAGACCTCGTGTCCTGGCTCAGGTAGGGTCCATCTGCACTTTGCATGTCAACCCAACATAAGCTAGGAGAATCACAGAATCCCTGTGCTGGGAGGAGGTGCTGCTGTGGCTGGGGAGCTTTCAGGGCTCACGCCAGCCTGCCTTGGTGTGCATCCTGTGTTACCTACAGGGAGTCCTGTGTTCACCTGGCATGTGGCATGCTGGGAGGAGTTACATTTAGGGACCACGGTGTGATTTGTCTCTGTGGCCCATTTTGCCCTGAATCCTTCACTGCTCCTATGTGTTTCTAGCTGGGAACATCCTATATGTTCTCAGCTAGCTTCACTATCCTACAGTAGTAGGTTTGTGAGTAGCATCTCATTTATTGTATGGGGTGTGTGTGTGTGTGTGTGTGTGTGTCCAGTGGAGTCCCATGTGTGCAGCACTTCCTGCTGTGCATTGGGGAACATGAGAATCCCATTAGGCTGGGTGTAAGGTTTCCTACCTTCCATCTGCTCAGTGAACTGCACCAGGCTCAGCTGTCTTGGATGTGTAAAGGTTAATGGTTGCCCTTCTTTCTGCAAGAATTTTATCTGTGCTCTTTTGCTTTCTAACTTGTATATTTTGCTGTGCATAAGTTTAGGTACCTGATTATTTTGTGGGCTCGCATAAAGACAAAGACATTAATCTTCTGGTGGCTTCTTTCAAAGGATGGTTATATCAAAATGGTACTTTATCTGCTGTAAAATAGTGTAAGCTGGATTATTTTGTACTATTTCTCTCATAGCCCATTGGACTATGCTGTGGATTTGTTTGGCTACTGCTACTCAATCTGTAATTATTGTTCTTATTTGAATCAGGGTACGATGTAATACTTGGATTAAATGGTTCCTACCTGATTTATGTTATTGTTCCTTTGATATCACAGGTTTTGAGATAAGTTTTATGTGCTGAAATTGATTAACTTCCTTCAGTGTATGAAGCATCCTTGCAGTAAAGCAGGGCTATCCCTTCTTTGGATGAAGCTCTAAATATTTAATGAAAGTTCCTGTGAGAATGAGTTTGAGCATTGCATTAGATAGCAAAGAAAACAAAAATAAAGGGAAACTGGATTTCTGAAAGAGATTTTGTAGCAGTAATATGCTGAAGAAGTTAGACCACTCTGGAATCCTGATTGTTTCATCACTAATTTTTAAATTCTGCATAAAATACATTAAATGAGCAGTCCTAGAAATAGAACAGCTGTCTGCAATGCTGGAGCACTTTGCTGTGAGGAGCAGTATCGCCTTTGGCTTTGGCTCATGGCATGATTTTTTTGTCCACTACATCAGTTCCTCTTGCAGTCACTGTGACCTCTGAATGTTCCCAGTTGTATTCCAGAATAAAGTAGCAGCTGTCACATTAGGTTGAATGTCCTTACTGATATAGAGTTGAGAGCATGTCTTCTTCTCTCTCATTCTGTTTTGAAGTTTGCTGACAGTTTAAGTCTGCATTTGTGTATGTTTTCATCAGACATGATCCTGTGTTCCTTCCATCTACCATGGCCACTTTGAGATATTTTGTTATAAAAAGAAATACACTAGGATGTGTTTTCTTTAAATGTGTTGATGTTCACTGCCAGATTGTATTGGCCTGGTGCAGGAAGAAAGAGATATGATTCCATTCCTTTTTCTCTGCTGGATACTGTTTACTCATTTTTTATAAATGATAGGTGTTCTGATTTATAATGCAGCATCTAAACACACACACCAGTCTTGTGTTAATCCCACATTACTTCATGTCTGACTGTCAAACGTAAACATTTCATATTTTTAGATACACAATCAAAAGGAAAGAGAGAGCTCTGGAGTAGCTGGGCACCAAATGAGTCAAAGCATGTCATTATTTTACAGTTTTGTATTTAATCTTGCTCACTGTCAGTCAAAAAAAAAAGGTATATCTACTCCACTGTGTTCTTACTACATAATATTTAAAATCAGAAAGATACTTTTTGTTCAATGATCTCTCATGAGTACATCTACATGTCATCAGAGTGTTTAGGTTCTGTCCTATTTTCCTGAAAAATCAGATCTGGCACCTCAGCTTTAATTTTCAAACAGCTTCTTACCTAGAACATATAATAATATATTATTATAATAATAATATGTAATATAAGGTATCAACATGGTGAAGAAGGGGTATCAGAATGGCATTCTCCCTTTTAAGTGTCTACTTTACTCTTTAATTAGACAGATAAAGAAGGCAAAAGAAGGTAGATTCTGATGTCTCTATTTCATTTGTACAGGAAGGCTGGATTATTGTAGTAGATGACGTTTAATAGTCCATACAGCATATTTCCTATCTTTTCTTTAGCTGCAGAAAACATCTCTCACAGACATTAGCAAAACCATGTTTCTATAAGATCTGCTAAAACCACTGCCAACAGAACTGTATTGCCTTGGGCTTAGCTACTTCATCATTAAGTAAATGCATTTGACAGGTTCTGTGCAATGATGCTGTTTCATCACTGCCACTCAGCTTTGAATTATCAGCATTTCATTGTGTTACCACATTCAGAAATGACAGGGATCCTTCTTCACTTGTTCCAGGACAAGTGGGCCTGTGATGTATTGCCTCAGGACCAGCAGCTGTAACAGTTATTAGTAGTGGATTATTTTCTTTGTGGTGCTTTTTTGTAAGATCAATTTATATGCACAAAATGCTTTTAAATGGCTTCTTTAGTGGCATACTTATTTCATAAATGGGCTGAGCCAAAGGGAAGTACAGAACAATGCAAAGATTCTAAGGGAGCTACAGGAAAGACTGAGGGAAAATAACTACTTCATGGCAAACTTTGCTTGCACAGTGTTTTATTCAGCCAAAGAAGAATTGTAACCCTAGGGTCTGTTGTGTAGTCTTTCCCAGTGCAGAGTCAAGAGGTTTTCTGCTTGGTGGCTAGAGATAAACAGGATACCCTCTGGGATACTGTTTTGCCACTCTGTTTTGGTGGCTTTGGGCTTGGTTTGGGGTGTGCACCATTACATGGTAGGACAGAAATTAATAACACCCAGCTGTTACATTTTTTCCATTTAATTTACCACAACTCCATTGTCAGGATCACTTGGCACACATTTCATTTTACAGTTTCCAGCAGACTTAGAGGCCAAATCGTGCCTTAAGCCTTCTTGACCTGAATGGTGATGGCTTCTGTGAAGCAGTGACAGTGTCAGCCTCCTCCCCTTGCCTGGGGGATCCCTGGCTGTGTCTGCTGCCTTTGGCCTAGGAACTCTGCTGCTTTTTAAAGTGATGTTGCAATCTCTCACACTTCCCAACATCAGCCCGTGTACAGGATAGCAATGGGTGGCTGTGTTGGGCTGTTTGCAGATCATGGCTTGCCCTGCATAGGTTAGGATGCAAGGCTGACAGATTTCTTACACTGTTTTCCCTCCTTTTCTCCCTGCACATGAAGAACCACAATCCTTCTCCTTTACATTCAATGAATATGTATCCCTAGATATCTAAAGCCTCTCCCTGCCAGTTTTTTTGGTGACTTCTTGTTTTCTTTTTAGCCCATAAACAGAAGCAGGCACCTTAGGGACTGATATTTGGCAGTTGCTTTCAAGTGTCTGTGTATCTGACCTAGAAACTAGGGAGTGTTTTTCAGTGTGTGCCAGTTACAAAGTCTGAATGGTCCATATTAATTAGAATCATCTGCAATCCTTTTAGCATGTGAGCCTCTGGCATCATTAAGGATTTTCATGCTTTCCTTCCTAAAGGATTGATAGAGTTCAGTCCTCCAGATCTTTGATTATTTTTCTCATTAGCAAGCATCTCCATGCTATAAATCAAAGGAGAAGGAAAGATTACCATTCCCAGGGTGCTTATAAAATGCCTTGGAAACCTGAGCCCCAGCTGCATCCAGAAGAAAATAATATTAATGTATAAAGCCCCACTTAACCATTTAGGTTATCAGTCCAGCTACAGTTAGTTCTCTTTAGTTATTTACAGGCATATCATCATATATTTAGTCAGACAATCAGACGATTTTAGGGACTAAAACACTAATCCTCTTAAAACAAAACAACTCACTTGCTAAGGCCAGCTCAGCTTAGACAGTGCTCTTGCACTGAATTTCATCTTGATTTAATTAAATTGTGTAAGATCACCTCCTATGTTAAACTGTTTGACATTGTTGAACTCATACAATTCGTGCATATTGATGTTTTCTCTTTCTCTAGCCTATTAAAAAGACCTTAGGAAATTCCCATTCACAATTTTATGTTTTATCTGGAAAAATTAAAAGATTCAATGAGTAACTGTATAGGTAAGGCAATTTTTAGGATTTTTCTTCAAATATGTAAAGTGGAAATTGCTGCTTCTGGCGAGATATTGCTATTTTTAAAAAAAATTATTTTTTTTCCCCCAAGGAGTTTTGAAACAGTCTAAGTAGGCCATATAAATTTTTCCATAAGCAGAACCTATGAAAATGAATGGTTTTCCATTTAATACTGATTTTGATTCATAAATTTTAGATGTACTTATTTACTTTCATAATTCAAACTCAAAAAAATATTTCTGAGCTGGTCTCTTAACTTTTGACATTTTAACTGTTAATGTGCAAAATTTTTGATAACTCATACAGTGAGTTCTTGTTTCAACCCTAATTGTAGCAAAAAATCTCATCCCCTTTTGGAATGATTTTGCTTTTTCTACCACAAAATAAATTGTATGAAGGAAGGGAAACACTAACTCTTCTTCCAGCTAGTAGTTACTGGATTTTAGTATCAAAGCAAAAAGGAAAATTTGCTGAAATCTTTCACCTTCTTCTTCAGCTGAATAACACCAGACCTAAAAGTTGTAGGTTCCAACTTTTGTGTTACCTCTTTGAGTCCTCTGAAGGTTATGGATTGCCTTTCCTAGATTTGAATATTAAATATGATTTTTTTGTTTTATGGAATTTTACCCAAATCCCCTTGAAGTTTATGAGAAAACTTTCCTCATATGCATATCCATGGAGTCTGGGTCAAAGACTCCTAGTGTGAGTACTGCAGCTCCTTTCAAGCATTTGCACAAGCTGATTGCTTATAAAACTTCTTGTGTCAAGTTCTTTCTTTACATTTGTGATCGTTTGAGTTGTGTTTTGCTGCTCAGAATTACTCTTGGTATGAAAACCAAGACAAAAATAGTGTTTGAAAAAGGAATTTGCAGGGTTTACTAAGGGAATAAAACAACTTGTGCCTTGCTGCTGAACCTGTTTTTTACTACTGCACTTTCAAAATTACCATTTTGGTATCTGGCACTCAGAGTAAATCTGTGTCTGCTCTAAGTATTTGACCTTCTGTCCTCACAGTTCCAGCCTGTTTCCCACAGTGACCCTCATGATAAACCAGCATAAATTTGCAGACTAAGATTTCTGTAGCTATAGAATATAAAGTGTGAGTATGATATTACTGAGAGATCTGTAGTGCAGACCTGAACCAAAGGACAGGCTTCAAATATAGCAGATAAGTTCAGCAGATTGGATTAATTAAATTTCTGATTTAATTGGTGAAATTCTGTGAAATGGGAATCAGCAAGGTGTTGGTCCTGTGATATGTCCTTATCATTGCAGACTTTCCAGAATTTTTCATCCTGATTTAAAAGTCAAATGGTTTTTGAAAACTATTACATCCATTCTGCAGCATAACCTTGATTCAAGAAGAATTTTGAAATATGCATGTGTTTAAAATATTATTTGTCTGTGATTTTTCATAAATATACCTTAAAAAAAAAAAAGAGTGTTTTAAACTCATGCCATTCTGAAAAGGACTCATGGTTTCCAGGCAGCTAAAAGATAGTGCTGTGCTGTCAGGGAGGTCAGAGTTGCTCTTTTTATTGGTGAAGACTGGAAGTCAGAGGTGTCAGCCTTCTTGGAAGTGTAAATGCAAACCCAAGAAAAACCTTCTGGCTGTGCTCCAGTAGCAGTGCCAAACTCCTTGTTCTCTGAATGTATTAAGGCATTTTATTTTATGATTAGCAGTAGCAGCCCAGCTCTGAGCACAAGAATGCACGGTGAAATCAGAGCAGACTTCTGCTCCACGAGCACAAGTGAGCATCGTGCTAAGGGGCACAAATCCTCCCTAACTGCCCATAGCCATCTTGCTCATAGAGTGCTTCAGAAAACAAGTAGCACAAGGAAGGTATTTTCTTTTTGCCAATCCTTTCAAAGTGGAACAAGTCTGCAAAACAGAGCACAGATGACAGCAGAACAGTGGCTTAGATGCAAACCATCCATTGAGGCAAGTGGTACTTTTCCATCTCTGACTAGTAGCTTCTTTTTTTTAATATAGTTTTGGAGACAAACTTCAAATATACAAAAAATATCAGAAAGTGAAAATCGTGGTGCAGAGAAATTATAAAAATAAAGAGTTAAAGGAATAAAATAGCTTATCTGTACACACATATATTTAAACATCTGCAGTAATTTCTCATCAACAGTTTCTTAGTTCAGATTTTCTATTTAACCAGCAGCAAGTTAGGAGCTTTGGAGAAACTGACACAACAAACCAGGTAGAACTGTTTAATGTAGCTAAATAATTATGCAGCCTTAAATTCATTCTGGCAATATTCAGACATTTAAAATAAAAGTGGTTGAGGTACATGATAGATTACACATTGAAACTGCAAATACTACTGGATTGTAATTTACTGACAATATTTGGTATCATATTTTAAAAATGCATTCATACACATCTTAGAATTTTATTGAAATAGGCCTCTTATCTCACAGTTGTTATGTCCAGTATTTTTAAGGTTGTATGGATTGGGTGTAATGTGTTTTTCAATGTGCCATCAATATGAAGGTGCAGAGTTCCTAGTGTAAGCAATTCTGAATCTTTTGGAAATTGTAATCCAGGGTTAAAATTGTGATTTTAAATATGAGGCTCCTCCTTACATCAAAGTCAGAAGGAAGAATTGTGTTCTCTGCAGTTTTGGGCTTGTTGGTTAGCTTCTTTGTCCTAATTCACTTATTTTGCTTAGCTGCATTTGAAGTTAGAAGAAAAGAAAGCATGAAGCAGACTGAAGACTGCAGGCTGTCAAGTAGCAGCTGATTGCTTCCTTGTCTGTTTTTCAGCAGATCAAAGTGGGAGTGAACAGTAAAGATACCAACCACCTCTAATACCTACTCACAATTGGAGTCTCAGTTGAGTGCTTGGAAATGCTGCATGGAGCAATCTCCTGCCTTTCTGTTTGTATGGAAAGAGTCCATGGTAATGTTCCACTGGTGGAGCCCTTAATTTAGGTGCCTAAGGTTGTATAAATACACCCTGCAACATCAAGGTTGCCTACCACAGATGGGGAGAATGAGGCTAATCACATTCACATAATTTTAGAAATATTGCTCTGGTAAGAAAGGTATCTTGAGACTTCCTACAGGATAGGTGAGTCCATATGCTCTGGGTGAGTCCTACCTTCATTTCTGGTCTCTGCTTCAGTTTAGTAACTGTGTGCTCTGCTTAGTGGATTGGCCTTTGATCACTGAAAAACCCTGGCACAGCCTAATCTGTGGAGTCATGGCACAGTCTGCCACTGCAATTTAGGGTTAGGAGGGCATTGCTATTTCCCATATGAAGGGTCATTTTGGGACATTGTTGTTGCTGCAAGGGGAGATGCTTGGTTTGGGGCCTGTCAGATCTAATGGTGTTTCATCAGGGACACATATGGATATCTCAGTTCAGGATACCTCGGGTCTCAGTACACTGTCAATGCAGTTTCCTCCTGGTCTGAAGAGCACAACAGCTCATGGTGACAGGAAATGCCAGAAAATAGTGTTTGCTTTCCTCTGGTTCTGCTTGAAGGTGTGATTTGCAGTGCTGCAAAGAGGTTTCTGCCCTGCAAGAAGCCCCTGGGAAGGCAGAGTTTGCTGCTATTCCTGTGAGGAGTTTTTTTTCCAAAGCATGGATTTTCTGGCCTGGCTGCTCTTGACCTGGGAAAGGGGAGTGGGGGAAGAAAAGAAGTCATGCAGAACACACGTTCTGCAGCATCAGCAACAGATGAGGAAGGATTTGGTTTTGGCTGCAGGGTAGCCAAATCAGAACTAAGCTGTCAGTATGTTGCATATGAAAAGTGTTGGATTGGGGCACTTACCCAGAGCCAAGTTCTATTGTGATATGACCATGATTGCAGATATTAAATATCATTTTATGATGGCAGATTATTAAGTGCATGTATTGGAACTGATGCCTTTCGTGTTTCATACACTACTGCTAAGGCCAGACCCAAAGTTGCTTAAATCAGCTGAGAAGTTCTCATGGATTCCAGACAGTTTTGGATGTCAGAATCAATGCTTCATCAATGCATTCTGATGTTGGGAGTTTTCCAAAAGGTTTCAAGTGTTTTATTTTATTTTTAGTTTATTTATCTTACTCTTTTCCACATTTTTAATCTACATAATTGACATTATGCAATCATAATAAAATCTTCTGGAGGTAAGATTATGCAGAGCATTGTAACATATGGCAGTGCCTGTTTTTCCACGGTAATAATAATAATGTTACAGAAAAGGGAATGCTTCTATTCAAATTCCTCCCACCTTAAATTTTTTAACAGTTCTCTGACCTTTTAGAACTGTTCTCTGAATATCTTCCTAATGCTTTGGACTTCAATTCAGAAAAGATAAGTGTTTTACTATCCAATTCTTTAGTAAACGTATGACATCTGGCCTCTTCCTCTTGTTGGTTTCTTTCTTCAGGTTATTAAAAGATGATGTGTCAAAATTATCTGTTACTTCTTCAGTAGTAAGAGCTGAAACAGCACTAGCATTAATACTGTCCTAAATGTGAGAAAAAAATTTTATTGAGATATTGTTATTGAATTGTTATTGAGGTTATTGAGATGCCTATCTAAAGGAAGAGAGTGAAAGCAGATCAGTTTAAAGAGAAGTAATAACACTTGTACCTTGTTTTCTTAGTGCAACATCTAACAGCCCTCATTCCCTTTGTGCTGCTTTAAAACAATTATTATTTAGTAATGCAGCTTTTTATTCTTCAGTGAGCCAGGGTCAGCTGTAGTGCCCTGAGCATGTAAAAGGGGGATGGACCATGACACAGGGCTATTGTTTGCCACTGTGAGGGAGACTGATAGAGCACCCGACTCTGAAACAATGTTGGGTAGTTCTGATTAAGAATGTCAGTGCTGTCAGGGTGGGGGAAATGGACTGCTCTGGCTTAGCCCTGACTGTACTGTTCAGTGAGTTTCCAGGAGTCTTTGCCATGCCTGTGTCAGTCCCTTCACCCATGGGAGGAGACTGCAGGACTCCTAGGGAGCACTATTTTTATCTGCTCAGTCTAATGCCCCTCTCTTTTCCCCATAAAAACATTCAACTAAAATGTTTTGCATCTCTTCTACACAGACTTGTGCCGAAATCCATTGAATCCATTTAGGGGAACCTTGGCCAGCTTATGTCTCTGAAAGGTCCAGAGTGGGAGCACCTCAGCCTGACTGCTGACTCCTAGGCCATGCTCTTGTCCTCAGGATCTGTGACATTACCTTCTCTGCCTCTGTCTCTGGCTCACTTGAAGTCAAGCCATTGCAGTTTTCTTTTATGAAGAAGTAAAAATGAAAAAAGAAGAGCAACAGCACCTAATCCTTTTCCTCATGAAGAAGTGTCTGGAGGAGGAACTCATGCACTAGTTAGAAAAAGATTGGCAACTACTTTTCTGCTGAGATCCAGTGGCATTTTAAAATCACCTCTGAGGAGTGTCCACAGGAGAACAAGCGTAATTATAATGCTCATCCATATGATCAGGGAATGTACTATGCAGTGTCTGTTCATCACAAACAGATTAGCTTTAATTTTCTAGTCAGGATGACAGCACAGGCTATTTAACATCATTTTTGGGTTGCTAAACCTCAAAGAATCTATTTCTTTCTTTTTTGATGTTATTGCCATGGAAACTGGCTAAATTACAGGTCCAGATTACATCTTTACTGTTCACTCATTTTCATTTTGATCTGATGACATTCTTCAGGTGCCAGGAAGAGACAAAGAACAAATCAATAGTGTTCCTTGAAACAGTCACTCCCTGTGCTCTCCAGCCTCTACTACCTGAGTGTAGCCACTTGTGTTCTGTCTCCCAGGGCAAGAGACTTGAAACCTGGAGATTTGTTAGCTGCAGCCTCATTTTCTGTGATAACATTGCTCAGCCAAACTGGAGAGGACAACTCAGCAGATTGCTTCCTCATCTGTTTCTCACATCTGTGCAAGTGGTAATACAGCAATGCACAGTGGAGCACAAAGCTGGGAAATGCTTTGCAGATGCATTAAAGCTGTTGAAAACAGATATAATTAGGAGCCAAGGAGAATTGCTATTAAAAGTAGGTATCAGTGTCCAGAGTGGTGAAGGCTGTATGTGAGAACCCAGACAATAAATACTTAAGGGAAGAACATCTCTATTCATATATGTATGTGATGGCCCAAATCATAAATGTTGCTTTTCTTAAATTTTTGGGATTTGAGTGCTGTCTTGAGTGTGGGAGATCTCTAGCTTATTTTTTTTCAGCATTTTTATCTGGGTACCAGGTAAAAGTGCCCTCTCTTGTGATCTGGCCTGGATTCTTGGAGGTGGAACATAGGCACCACACTTCTAGAGACTTGTTGCAAGCTCTTGCTTTAATCAAATTATAATGGTGCTATTTCTGATTAAATAGCCTTTATCTCCCTACAAATCCTGTAGGTTTGAAAGTGAATGTTGGGGGAAGGAAACTGAAATGAGTTATGTGTATATTCTTTTAAGACTTTGGAAAACCTGGACATGAATGTATAAGTAGCCCCTAGGCAGCAGTAAAATTAGAAACTGGCTCTTATATAGCAAGTCCTAATATATGCAACTGACCTTGGTGACATTACAAGAGTAATCTTCACACAGATAGCATTTTTAATGGAGTATCTATAATGCATTAGTCATTGATGCCTTTGCCTTGCATCAGGCATTCAGATCTTATGTCCATTTTCCACTGTGCTTATACTGCAGTCAAGTTACAAGGGAAAAATCTGTTCTTTATTGCTGTATTATTTTATCTCTGACCTTTTGTAATACAGTTTCATTTTGAAGAAGCCTTTTTTTGTCAGTAAAAAATCTTTTATCCTGATAAATGTTACTATAGATCATAAGAAGTTGAGGGAAAACAAGTGCCCTTATGTTGCATGAGAAAGCAGCTTTGCATTACAGTTTTTCCTTCTTTTTTGTATGCACAGGATGTTGAGATTGATTCTTTTTCATTCTGGAATTCTGAGACAAGAGTGCAGCATATGCTTTTGTCTCTCCAGAGTGTGAGTTAACATTGGTAATAAAATGGTGAGTTTACTAAGGACAGGAGGTAGGATAATTGTTTGGCTTTAATAGATCTATTTCTGATCTAATTCAGTAACTTGTTAGTTTATACGAGTGATTCATTGGCAGAGGTTGCTATTTTTGCAGAAAGACTCGTGTATATTGACCACAGCTGATTATATGGCTGGTTTTGGCTGAACCTGGTAATATTATGATCATGATATCCTCAGAATTTGTATTCAGAAGAAATTAGGGGAGTTTTAAATTTTGACAACTATCATTATCCAGCATGTCTTCATGAAGATTTGCTTGCTTAGTGAAGGAGCACTTTCCTTTGCTCTAGCCTCTGCTAGTTGTAGCAGTGCATAATCTAGTATTCATACTGCAGGAAAAGGTGCTCAGGAGCCAGTCATGTGCACCTGATTCTGTCATGGATTCCAGCAGTTTTCTTGCGTATAAGATGTGGCTTCCTGAGTGTGGAAAAATAAAGTAAAATTAAGAGACAGGGAGGGAGCAGGTATTTTTGAAAATGTTGGCCTCGATATGTCAGTTTTTGCATTTCTAAATTGGAGGATTCTGAATATTTCACAAGACTATTTAAAGGCTCTGTGAGTGTTTGCAAGGTGTTTTAGAGCTGATTGCAGGGGAAACTGCACTGCAGTGCAAAGAGCAACATCTTCACTTCAGCCCACGCCTCTGGAACATTTGTACATTTGGTGACATTGTATTATTGCCCTCTTCCCCAGGAATTTTATTGGGAGGAAAAGAAGAGTTTGTTTCTTTGTTCAGAGTATGTCAGATCTGGTATCAGTGTGCCATTTGTTGTCATATGCATTACGAGATGTTCCTGCCCAGAGCAGTGCTGTATAGGATGGATTACTCTCTGACTCAGGAGTGTGTGAAGGGAAAAACTCTTCAGTTTATCTTCAGGAGTTCATGGCAAGTGCTCAGGCTACCTTATAATAAAAGCATAAATAAATTGTATCTGCAGATTTTTCAAATTACTGTGACTCCATCAACTTAAGTTAAAGAGTTAGACTTTTTCAGGAAAAGGAAAAAAATCCCCAACCCCATGGTTCGTTAATCAATATGGGACAGAAAATCCAGCTTCTTTCCTCTGTTTATCAATAATATACAAATTTATTAAATTGCCTGCCCTGTCTCAGTTTGACATACAAACCTTGTTTGACATATGGTGGCTGTTGCTTGCACCTGGAGGTTGAATGTACTACATAGAGCATGTAACTAAGGAGATGGGGTTCTGTTCATCCTTTCAGTTAATTCTGTGTGTTCTTTTTTTTCCCTCCCCTTCGTGCTGCACGGCTGATTACCACCCTAGGACCTTGCAATGGGACACAGACCCCTCAGTGCTGCAACTCCAGTCTGACTCTGAACTTGGGTATATGTCAGTTCTTTTTGTTATCATTTCTTTGCAATAATTATGTTGAAAATGCTTCCTAGTTGAGCTGGTTGTATGTGATTTTCATTTGCTTTTTTAACTCAAAAAGACCATAATTTAAGTTTTCTCTTTTTAGTTTCATAAATAAGGAGCTTCAGCAAAGTCATCTTTGTGGAAAAAAAGCCCCAGCTATTTAAACCAGCTTATGAGAAGATAAATTGCTATTTCTGTTGCCTGAAACACAATACAAATAACTATTTCATTTCAGATGAAATGTTATTATTGTGGCAGATATGTGCATGTGTAGTTACATTGATCTTGTTTGTACCTCTTAATTCAGACTGTTCTCCTTGAATCATTTGCAAGATACTTTCCCCCCCCCCCTTTCTGCCCGCTATAGTTGCACTATTTCCACATGCAGTAACAATGTCCCCTTTTCCCTTGGGAGCTGTGTATGTGTTTAAAATTGTGCACTTAAGTGTGATAATAGTCCGAGAATAATTGGCATCTTAGTTGAGTTCAGGCCTATGAAGCTTTTTAGAAATTGTAATAGAGCTAAAACTGATATTTTATAGTTTGGGATGGAACTTCTTTACCCCATGCAAGTGAAAAATAATTAGTTAATTTAAATAATGTAGGAATGCTTGCCTGCAGAGGTATTTGGGATAACCTGTTCCTCTAAAAGGGTGGGTAGCAGTACCTCAAGTTCTTCAGAGCATGAGTCATAGATAAAACCAAATCACTACACTGAAAAATTTGCTCTACCAATGAACTTAGAGGGTTGCCTGTTTTGAGTCTCCAGGCAAGTGTCTCATGCTTTTACTTGTTCATGTGCTGCTTCATTCACCATTCTGTAAGAAAAACAGCTTCCCTTAGCTGCTGATTGACAGTGCTCCCAGCTACAGTTAGGTGTGTTAGGTCTGTTCACCAGGAAATATCCAGAAGGAAAGTACCCAGAGAGCTTTCTAAACAGAAATATTTCTCCATATCTAGAACTCCTAGGAATGTTTGTAGTTTACACATGAGTGTGACTTCAAATAGGTCACACTTCCACAGTTTTACCTGGGCTGTACCAAAAAGGTAGAGTTTTTTGAGCTATTTTAACCTACTGAAACCTTTTAGAAATCCCAGTTGCTTTTTTAACAGAAGTTTGGATTAAAAGATGAGGACTCCTAGGAGCAGCTGTACAAGGCAAGTTCCTTTATCTGGCTCATGAAACGATAACTCTGTATGTAGCTACAAGACTTCAATCCTTTACTAGCAGTCAGTGCAAACACAGAAAGGAAGCATGTCTAAGAGCAAATCCACAGGTACACATTTTAATGGAAGTCCTCCCGCTTTTGGAAGAAAATTGTCTTCAAACCCAAGGCAGAGATAAACTTCCCTCTGGTGTTCTAAGACTAGAGCAGAAAAAACCCCAAAAAAACCAATTCAAAAGAAATCCCGCAGTCAGCAATTAAATGATGTGTGTTGCAAAACACTTCTAGCAGATACATCTTTCTTATGATACCTATGGACAGAAGAATCAGTTTTAGTGAATGGGTTTTAGTCACTATCCTCCTACTGACATCCCACTGGCAGTTTGGAAAGGAATCCTTCAAAGCTTATGTGCTCTCTAAGAATAATATTCATTGAATTTATGAGAATTATGAACACCTCAGATGAAAAATGGGGATGGGAAAACAATAGGTTATTTAGTGTTGCCCTAGAAAGAACTAGAGACTAGAACACTATGACACATATTTGAAATATTGAAAGGATGCTCCAGTTTCTCCTGAGTGCTTGGGACCAAAGGCTAGGCCCACTTTTAGTAACATGAGAACAATTAGAGGTGGCTTGACACAGGCAAATAGCAATAAACAGATCACAGTCCTTCAGATGAAGAAGTCCCAGTCTTCACCAGTAATTACAGGATATGAGTGGCACAAGGCATTTGTACAGGCACCTGAAATTGCTGGATTGGAAGTGTTTTAGATGAAGAATTCCATGCCTTGTCTCAGCACAGTGCTGTGGGAAGCAGCTCACTTCTGGGACACAGTGGGCAAAGAGGTTCAAGTCTCCCAACCAGCAGTTAAATCTACTTCTCCATTAGGGTTATGTTCCCCATCCTCAGGCACCCCAGGAGGTACAGAGTGACCTCATGTGAAATTGTTTTAGAATTAGGTGAGTTTCTAATTAGGTCCAGATTAGACACATAATTAATTAGGGATTATACTTAACCAAGACCACTCTCAAGAGTCTCTTTCAATGCAAAGGCTTAAGAACCTCAGTAAATGGAAAGAGTAGCCTGGGGCAGCAGGGGACTACTTACATAGAGAAGTCAAACTGACCAAGGAGGCAGCAGAGATTGTACATCTGGTGCTGAGGGAGGGAAAAGCACATGAGAGTTTGCTGGGGTGAGATATTTATTAAAGATTGAATTCACACAGACCATAAGTCAAAGCAGCTACAAAATCTAAAACTACTAGAATTTTGCTAGCTGAAAAAACTTTTCTGCCACTAGTAATGAGGTAGAAGTTTTTCTGTAGAGTTTTTAGATAGTTGTGGATTTTGTTCATGTTGGCAAAGTCAGAGATGGTTGCAAGGAGGGAGACTTGTTAATTTTTCTTCTTTGAAAAGAGGAAAGACTTAGAGCTACAAGTGTTTCTGCTCTAGTGGTTTGTTGCACAATATAGCTGATTTGTACTGATTACCTGCTGAATCTAATTGCAGTCAACTTAATAACAACCCAGGCAGTAAAACAGATTAGAAAAATATATAGCTGATGCAACTGAAAAGTTCAGTAGGTGTTATCCAATGATGACAATTCCTTTTTAGACTCCTATTTCCTTTCAGACATCAATCCTAATTGAATACATAAACCACTGTAAATTAATTAGATCAAAACCCCCATGACTTCTGTTTTTCTGACAATCTGGAAAATGAAGAGGATATGGATAATGTGTAATAATTTTCTGTTTCTCCAAATCGTTCTCTTCAATAATGTGGCAAGTTGAGAAATATTGTGTCCAGGAGTTTATTTTCCCATGAAGGCACAAGTGTGCTCACACTTGTTGATTTAGGTAACCGGCCTTATTCGTTCCTTTGTTTATTATGTTTGCATTATTTCTCTGCTGAAAATTGCATTTTTTCTGGTAAAACACTTCAAAGTAACTGATTTTTATCTTCTTCACTCCCTGCAGACAGTCAAATAATATTCAGGAAATAAACAATTTTTTTCCCCCGCTGCTGAGTGAACTGTGCACATCTAAGAGTGTTCACAACAATGCTCAGATGCCTCTCTTCTTTTTCTCTTACCCACTTACAGTTAATCTGCTTCACAGATTTATTTCATATGGTTTATTTAAAGCAAGGGTTTATTAAAGTAAGGGAAGTAGACAAAATACATGGCTATACTTTCCCTGCTCCAGTTGTGTTTCAGCTCTCCTCTAGCCTTGCATTAGGACTTCACTAATCATAAACCTACTTCAGTGTCACTATTAACAACTCCTGTGGAAGGGAGTATTTCCTTCTTTATGGAAATTACCCACCTTGCCAGTTAAAGACTCTGTTATTGTTCCCAGCTGAACGTTTGGTAGTCTAATCCATCCTGGCTTAAACCCACTGTACCCTTTCCACAACTGTGTTTCCAAGGCTGAGGATGAATTCCTTTGAGCAGACAGAACATCACAATAATGATGGTATGAAACAGAATTTTGTTGCATGTTAAGAGGGACACAAGCAGGCCGTTTCTGTCTCCCATTTGCAGTCTCTCTCAGCAGCATGATCTAGGGGTTCAACAACTGCACTTTATTATAGCGAATGGTTCCCAGGTTAATTTTCTTCACTGCAGTGAGGTACTTCTCATGCATACTGTGTTGTGTTTCGTCTTAACAAACACTGAAATATTTTTACCCTGTTCATAACAGCAAACATTTGTTCCTGCTGCTGATATACATGTGACATGACTAACCTTTTGATGTCGTGTATTCCACCTTAGACGCAGACTGCACAAACTAGGGGTGTCAAAGATTACCCAGGTCGATTTCTTACCTCGGGAGGTGGTATCATACTCCAAGGAGACACAGACACCTCTGGCCACACATCAATCTGAAGGTAAGATTTATGTTTTTTTTTTTTTTTTAATTAATAGAAAATTTGCATCTGAGATAAAGAATGTAATAAAACAATAATAGTAAGTCATAACATAGCTGCTTATCATGTATTTTCTGCAAGCCAGGTATTGTTTGTGTGATTAATGGCTGTTCTGATGAGAATAATTATAAAAATCACTTTAAATGCAGGTGGAAACAAACCACTTCTGATTTACAATGGGTTGTGCTTAGATAGCAGTTTAATGGGAACATTTTAAAAAATAAATCATTATGAATATAATTAAAATTGTACTTTATTAAATTTTTTTATGCTTTCTCAAGGAAGTTATAAATTCTGTGCTTTGTAAAGAGGCAGTGTTGGAAAGTTGCCCACAGTTGTTTGGTCAGGGTAATTGTGTCCCCCTGCTGTATGTGAAGCATAGGGAGAAGTTGCAGCATAGCTCCATGTACTGAAAAAGGAAGTTTGCACACTTTGATGTAGACTTTCTCTCTGTTGACATCATGCTGGCATTTGTACTCATGGAGCTGTTTGTTGCCTGTTTGGCTCTCTTGTTGATAAGTAAATACACAGAGTGGCAGGGGGTTGCTGATCTGCCCTTATCTTGCTGATACTGCAGAATGCTGATTGCAGGTCAGTGGTGCCATTAAAACCGAATGTAAAACTGTACATTAGCCTGATGTTATCTGTGCACTAGAACAAAGTGGATAGAAGAGGAAAAACTCATAGCGGTCTTAACCATAATATTTACTGTTAACAATAAAGGATTAAGAAAAGTTCAACAACTGAGTAATTTTCTGCAGAAGATAATGTAGAACTTTACCAGGCTTCATTCAGAGAAGAAAAATACCCAAGTAGGTTCAGAAGGTGGTGGTAAATCTGTCTAAATACAAGTTACTGTTAGGGAAAATAGAGTGATAAACATAGCCAGCTTTTTTTTTTTTTTTTTTTTTTTTTTTTTTTTTTTTATATTGTTTTTCCGGGTCG
>VXBI01013070.1:686508-801778 GCA_013397375.1 Toxostoma redivivum
TTTTTTGACAACTGTGTTACCAGGTCTGCCTTAGGAAGCAGAAATAGAAATTGCTGAGCTAGATGCTCAGATTCTACTTTTCTGGAGCACAAATTAACTGTGGTCATCTGTGGACTGAAATAGTGCCTTCAAGTACAGACAGCCCTTTTGCTTGGATGATGCTCCTTGAGCAGCATGTCTGAGAGCTTTGCCTGCTCATAGGGAGAAGCTGTCTCAGAAGCCTCTCTGGGTCAATCCAGCTCACCTCTGCTTGTCTCTCTGCAGGCTGCTGAAGCCTTGAGAAAATGAGTTTTGCCCCTAAGTCTTTGTTTTCTTTGCTTAAGACCAGTTGATGCTCAACCCTGGAGCATTATCATGAATTCACTGTTAGAGCAGATGGAGAGGGTGCTCTTCCTCTCTGACACATGGCCTTTATCCAGTGCAAGAACCTATGGATATGGGGAATTTAAGACATGGCTTTGTGTTTGCCTCCCTCAGACCTACAACTCCAGCACTCATGAGCTGACTTGCCTTTCTGAAAAGGACAGGCTCACTTTAGGAAGCATCTTCTTTCAGTAAGACCTTGCTTTTTTCCCCAAGTGGCTCTTCAACTATTACAAAATCCTTTTCTTGCTAGACAGAAGGACAATCTCCTACCCTTCAAGGAAAAAACCCCAAAGAACAGCGTGATGCCATCAGGCAGGCCAATGAGCAGAGAGGCAGTGTGGTTTGAATTGGTCCTCCCAGCACAGAGGAAGGTCACTTGTTCCTAATTTGTGTGAAAAAAGATAAGTGCAGACATAGAGTATCATGCACTTTAAACTGCCTGGGCCAAAACTATGATGGAAGAGGTCAAATATGTGCGTTTGGTGACTGGATTTGTTATCTTTCCTATTCTCTGTCATCACAGCCAAGGAAGAAACATCAACAATAGTGATGTTTTCCATATTGAAACACAGAGGAAATATCACCAGTCTCTTCCTTCAGATGTGTGGGGGAGAGAAAGTGTAACTTACATTTCCTTTCCAATCTGCTGCTGGGGAATTCTCTGCATATAACTTGGATATGATTATGGATGTGCATCAGTGAAGGAGATTCAGGAAATTTTGGTTATTCCGTTAAGAGGCTTTTTAATTGGAAATTCTCTAGGGGGTAAATAAGCACTGTGATTTTTGGTCTCCCAGGTCTGATGGAAATGAATTCTCAGGTTTCCAATCTCCCAAGCCTCCTTATGTATGCTGAGCCCTTCATACTGTCAGTCTAAACATGAGCAGCAGAGAGAGATTCCTCAAGAGAGTAGCTTAAAGAAGAAGTACCTGCACTGTTTCTATGCATTCATGTGATAAAATATAGACATTTCCTTTTCAAGATAAATTATTCAGCCATTACTATGGTTATGGGCTGTTATTTTGCATCTGAAGCTTTAGGGTTTTAGAATAGAAAACAAGAAACTTATTTACTTGGATGAGTCTGACTTTAGCGTTTGGAATTAATTTTTCACTGCCTGTCTTAAATACCGGAAATGTTAAAATGCAGAATTTTAGGATGAGATTGTCCCATACTTGCTTCTTGTTTGGAAGACAACTAATGAAGGGTACAGTTGGAAAGATGGGTGAAAAGAAGACTTTGACTCCATTCAAAGTTCTTCAGCTTTTTCAAAATATCCTCATCAGGTTTTCTGCATTTGCTTCTCTAGAGAGCAAGAAAGAAACTGAGGTACTTTAAATCTACTGCTGTTCTGGAACATCCACATCTCAGTGGATGTTCTTTGCAGTAATGACTACTGCCCACCAAGCCTTATAAAACTGGAAAAGGAAGGGCTCACTCTGGTAAGTCCATGTGGTGCCAGAGGGCCAGATGCTATATGCACTGGAGTCTAAGCTTGTCAGCTACTAATTTTAGAAGAAATAGGGTGGCATTTATTCTTCACTGTATATAAAACAGATTACCTCCTCTTTTCAGAACAGGTAATTTACTTTATTTCAGGGAAATAATGACATGTCATTTCCCCCACTAACTCTATTATTTAAGGAGATGTGTATATGCATCATTCAATCCTTTGATCACAAGTACCTAATTCTTTTGCTTTATTTAGGTCACAGTCAGCTTCAGCCTTTTCTTCCTTGCAGGATGACTTCAAAAACACACAGATCTTGGCTCCAGAGCCTGAGAAAAAAACATGGTCTCTACTTTCCCCCTCCTCCTGCTATAATTGAACTTGAATTCAGGTATTTGTAGGGATTGAGAGAAATTTTACTTGTGCTGCTTTTTCCATTCTGGACTTGATTAAGACCTAGACCATGCTAAATATATTTTGAGAGGTCTCTGGGACCTCATTGTGCAGAGGCTCTCCCATCACCTCAGGCATGGCAGCCCCATGTTGCCTTCAATGGTTGGACCCTCCAAAGCACTCCAGACCTGCTGTTTGCTAAAGGTGCACCCAGAAGAAAACAGGAAAGCCATGGCCTGGCCTTTGCCCAGGAAGGGTCCCTCACTGCTGCACAGCACTGGACTGATCTTGCTATGGCTGCCTGCAATCCACCTTTTCAGACAGGAAAACAGCCTTCACATCCAGGCTCTGCTAGATGCCTGCCTCATCTCCAGCTTACTGTTCTGCTCTTTAATGGGCCAGGAGATAAAATCTCAGAGAAGGGAGATACTCCTCTGATCTAGGTCCCTAAAAAACCAAGGGCTGCAAGAAAAGAGAATTTCTGTGAGCTTTCTGACTTTGCTGTCCAGTGTCAGGAGTGTTGTTATTCCTCTTCTGTGAAGTAGAAACTACTTCATCAATAAAATGAGATGTTCTCACATTCTGTCTTGACAGACTGTCACTGCAAATAGATTAGTCAGAAATGCATTCCTGAAAGATTAGGTCCTGTGTCCAAGAGAAGATCTGACTTTCTAAAACAATGGAAGTCATGTGCACTTCATCAATTTATCATCTTCAACAGATGTTTTTGTCATGGGGGGAAAACAAATGATCTGCCATACTCACCTCCTGAGCAGGGTAACCTCATCCTACATCACAAATGTAGTCCGGTTCTGGCAAAGAACAAAACTGAGACCTGTGATCCATCTGTTTATCTGGCATTTTCAAGCACTAAGGGTATTTTGACTATTAGAGAAAAAAGAAAAATAAGCTATCAACTCCATCTGGAAGTAGGCTGGAATGAAGTGGCAAAGTGGAGCTGGAGCTCCGGAGGCTGGGTTGGGTTCTGTATGTGTCTCACAGTGTAATTCTCTGAACTAAGGTTCCTGAAAGTTACCCTTTTTAAAGCAGTGAAGGAAGAGAGGGGAATTCTGCTCACAGGCTCATGAGACACATGAGTTCAGGTATCTGTGTGTGATATCAAAAGTTGAGTGCCTACTGTAGGGTGAACCAAAATTCTCTTGGTGCCACTGATTGCATTTAGTAGTTCTTCACTGACAAGCTTGATAAGAAACCATTTTATATAGCCATATTGATTTAGGTTTGTCATTATTGAGTAAAATACATTTGTCTAAAAGAGTGATATATTGGCATCATGTGAGGCCTGTGGCCTACTTTGAGTTTTGGTAATTGGATGGGAAGTTATCTGTGACAAGCTTCAATGCTGTGAAAGCAAGTCAGGCCTCTGGAATTTATAGTTTCCATTACAAAATCCATGGAAAATCCTATTTATACTTTGATTGTCAAGGTTCGAGATTTCCAGGTTTAATCAGTGAGCAGATCTCTCTCTGTGCATGCTTTAGGACACTACAGACCTCTAGCCCAGCAAACTCTGCCCCAGCCCTGCTGTGCCTTGCTGTGTCTGACTGTAGCTCAGCTCTAGCTTTGTAAAAGCATGCTGTACTTTGGAAAAGCCAGTGCCAGAGCTAAGTGAGATCATACTTGAGCTTTCCCATGGCCAATCTGGCTCATGGATCAGAAACTGGGGTTTAAGTTAAAGAGCTTACTTTGGCTTTTCCCTTCCAGAGAATCGTAAGCTCAGCTCCAGTCTGAAAAGGACAAGTCTGGACCCAAGAATAGCTTTGAATGCCTCATTTAATGGGAAATGCAGATGCACTTTTGTGCATTACATTTTGTGCATGCAACATATGTGTCAGGATATATGATAATGTGTGAAAGTGGACATAACTTTCCAGCAAAGACCTTCTGTTGTAAACAAAAGGAGGTGCTGAAAAGCAAAACTAGGATAGAAATCACTACTAAAAAGAGAAGATTACCTAAAGATGAATCAGTGGTAAAACAGAGAGACTTTTTTAAAGAGACAGAGCCTTAGGATTTGTACTAACAGACACTAATTTTGTAATAATGTTTTGTAATTTTGTGAAATACTATGCTCCATCCTAAGAGGTACCATGTATCACTCTGTGTTCTTAGTTAGCTATAAAAATCCAGTTTGCCTTTTCTTCTCAGACTGCAGTCCAGCAGAGTTGTACCGTGGATCTCAATAGCTGGCATAAGCACTCTGATTCAGTATGGCTTTGTTTGATTAAAACAACAAAGCTTAATTTGTACTGTTGTACCAGACTGTTCAAGATTGGATGAGACTAGAATGAAGCGGTGCAAAGATTTGAGGCATCCTATTGTACAGCAGTCTTTAATAATTCCTCTTTCTTCCTGCCACAGCTGCATCGCCTTTTCTAAATAACAAGTTTTTCAAGGTGGATTTTAATTTTTTTTAATTTAAATTTGACATAAAAATCTTTGAAAGGCATTCAGGCAGCGCTCTCTGGTGGTGCAGCGGTGAAGCGCCGCGCCTGAGGAACGCTGGCAGGGAGGGATGCAGGGATGCTGGAGTGACCTGCCGAAAAACACTTGCCCGATCTTTTGTCCTAGTCAAAAATTATACTTTACAGAAGGTGCTTGAGTTGTATGAATGAGATGTATGAACGCCAGTGCTGATGAAAGACGTGTGAGAAGTGACCAAGGCATTACATAGAAACTGGGGGTGGGGGNATATTAAAAAGCCTTGGAAAATCAGTCATAGGTATTCAGGGCAATAATACACTAGTGAAATCAAGTGCAAACCCTTGTTATTGCTAATCCCTTTTTGAATTACAATTAGTAAAGTACAATTTGTTAAGATGTATATATTCCAGAACAGCCACAACAGGCAGCTTCCAGGTGTGATGGGTCTGTATTCTACTTCTAGCAAGCTACAGACATTGGATGTATGTCTCTGAAGGCTTTCTTCACCACCTGGCTCATGATAACTGTATGTGGTACAGAATTAGAATATAGACTTGGCTTTAGAAATTAGTTTCTCTGGTTTTTGTTGTGCAGAAAAATATATTTGAGACTTGTAAGGATTTCTTCTTGGAGGAAGAATGAAGAGGCCACAGTCTGGTCATGGATAATTTGGTGTTTGAGTGCAGAAAGAGACAACAAATGTCTGTTCTCCTAAAATAGGTAATAGGCTTGGGCTGAAACAGGATTTCTTCTTGACAGTACCAGTCAATTTCTAAAAGGTGGCTTAACAGTATATTAATCAGCAGTCGTTGCTTCAGTATTTGCTCCCATTCCCTGTTTCTCCTTCCAGGTTTTCTCTAAAGACTTCTGGAAAAGGGCTTTTCTCAAGATGGTTCTCAGATAGTCTTATGCAGAGAGCCCTTTTAATGCTAAACAGTTTTGAACAAGCCGATCTGACAATTTATTAAGCATCAGTAATTCTCAGGGAATTATCTGCTAAGAACTGGTTTAACAGAGAGAAGATTGCCTCTGGTCACACACAGTTGGAGGTCTGAAGAAAGAAAACTCTTTAGAGATCTTAGACTTTTTCTTGATCATTTCATTACTCAGGGATCAAGTAACTTGACTCTTTGCTGCTCCTCCACAATCTTAACAAAATTTTGGGTAGGTCTCCTGAAAATACACATAAGGAGTTTCTTGCTCCAAAGTGTCCCTGACCTTCTGCAGACTCTGGTTTCTTTTGCACAAGGTACCTCTGCATTAAATGCAAGCCGAGAAAGTATATTTGGTAATTTTTTGTGAGGGTGGGGAGGGAGCAACAGACTTGTCACTGCTGAACTGTGCCTTCTCTAAACCATTCAGGCAACAAAAGGTGAGGAACAAACCAAAGCTTAACTGCCTTCTTGATGAAACAAGGAACCAGTTTTTGGCCTGTGCTGCCTTGGAGGGGGCTGTTGTGCAAGAATTTTGTTCTGTGCATGGAAACAATAGTGTTTCAGATCTTTTGCAGCCATCATGGAGAAGGACCATGCTATGCCACCCCTCCTTGTGCCTTCTCCATCCTAATGGGTGATCCTTGCTCTGTACTTTTAAGCAAGTGGAAAACAGGAGATGGGAAGCTGTTCTCCCTTAGAAAAATCCAAAAAGCATTGTATTCAGTCTCCTTGTGTGGAAACCAACCTGCTCCTTTAGTTGCAGTGGGAAATAATGTAATTGAATGAGATCCTGGTACATCTGGTGTCACTTGATAGAAAACAAGAGAGTTGATGTTGAGAGCCCTGACCTCAAACTCCTTTAGCTAGCTGCAAGTCATCTCACAGTGCCTTTGACCCATCTCTGTGTCCTGACATCTGAAACTAGCAGTGATCCATGAATTCAGAGCGAAGCCCTGTAACACCTGTATGCAAATTAAATTCTTTGTTGGTTGGAAATTAAAACCTTCCTCTAAGTCTTTCTTCTCTGGAAAAGATCCTGGCCATGTTTTACACATGAACAACTGCTGCATTGAGCTGATTTGTTAAATGTTCCCCTCAAGCAACAAAATATTTGTAAATTTATTTGCAAATATATGACTATTAGTATGTTGCAACTTACCTTTAACATGAGAACAAGGAAATTATCTCACTAATGAACAACGCCATGATTTCCCCAGTCAACAATCAGTGGAATGACAGTGGCCAATTTTTCTCTATTTGCTGTTTTCACATGTTCCTAGTTATCACTTTATGTATAATTTCAGCAGTGTTTGAATATGCTTTGTGTATACATATTACAGTGCTCAAATGAGAAGGTTCAGACCTGAAAATGTAAAAAGGGGGAAATTTGGGATAACAGTGCTTCCAACAGAACAATGAAGACATGCCTTTTTGTTTTCTTCAGAAACAAAGCATGCTTTTTCCTGCCATTCCTGTAATTCCTTCTTTAGACTAATGGGTGATGCCTATTCAGTATATACAAGAAAACTAATAGCCAGCACCTTCTATTATGTGTTTAGTAACCTTTGGCAAAGTCTGGCTTTGTAACATGGACCAATCTCCAATAGAATTTAAGACAAGATTAAGAAAAATGTGCATTGCAGAAATAGCAGTTATTAATCCTCAGTGCTCTAATTAGCACTTAATCTTTCTAATCCTGTAAGTAGATACAAAATCAGGGCTGACATAGACACAGGCCATAATGTGGAAAGGCTTTCATTAGTGGTGTTAAAAAGATGTACAGAAAACTGCTTGGTTACTTCACACTTCTCAATTTGATCCTTGGCACTTGGACTCTAAGAGATGAAAAAGATTCACATGCCAAAATCCCCTCCTCTGTTTTAACCCACAGTACTAATGTACTGGGTCAAAAATTACGCAGCTGAAAATGCTCCTGTTCAGCACCTCTCTATCTTCAATTCTATAGCTGAGCCTCAGCCTAAGAAGCTGGCTAATTGTGCCCCTCTATAGTCTCCTTTAATTGGCTCATTTCCATAGGAGAGGCCACCTGCCTTGGATAGAGCAGTGTCAGCTGCTTGCCCTCAGACTAACTGGAGAGGGAGCCAAGTACCTGGGCTGGGTAGAGTGAAGAATTTGGCACACCCCACATGACTGCCTGCCTTGAAGATGAATGGGGATGCACCCCAAGCTGGGTCTTTGTTCATCAGGTGTGTCCCCACATTCTGACCTGAGCACCTGGGCAGAGCCCTCCAGTGGCACCCCAGGGCCCCCTTCTCCCTCCCAAGTGCTGCTCCAAGGTCATGTAAAGCCTTGCTATATTTAGTATAATGGCAAACTGTAGATCTCATCTGTATGTAATACTTGAGAATCCCTGCTCAAAATCAGTAGTAGCTGTATCCTTTCCAGAGAATCCTTTTGCTCACTCACACACAAGAGTTACTCTGAAAACTGAAGAAAGGTTCTGGATGAAGAAACCTTAAATGAAATGGATATGTCAGTAAAGTAAAAGTCTCAGCATGAATTCCCACTGGCCACTATTAATAGAAGATGGAATTCTCTTTTGCTGCAACACAATAGACTGTCTCCACAAATAATGTCACTTTTCAACCAGTTCCTGGCTGTCACTTGCCCATCTATCTTATTTAAAATAAACTTAGCATGTATTCACTCTGAGCTACAATTACTTCAGATATATGTCCTAGCCATAAACCTCCAAACCATCACTCTCTCTTCCTGCAAGCTAATACCCTACTTAAAGCACACAGGAAGTGAAAACATAATCATTATTTTTCTGAAATGTGTTGGGCTTGAGCCACAAAGCTTCACACTTATTTTAAGTCTATAATTGCATGTTGTTGCTGTGGATACTCCTTTTTTTCCTCACCCCAATTGTGTTGTGAAGTTTGCTACATCCAAGCTCAGTATGGGTTCAGCTGCTCTGTGATTGGCACAAGCAGATCTCTGCACTTATGAATAGACTCACTGATCTCAGTAGCAGCTGCTGGGTTTTGAGGACTCTCTCAGAATTCACTTCTTGGTTTGGAGCTGAACTTCTTTGAAGGTCTTGCCCCAGCTGCACGACTGGAGAATTTTTGAAATTTTAACCCTTAGTCATCATTGTTTCATATTTTCTTTCTTGTCATCTCCACTCAGATGTTCACTCTTCCTCTCCTAGGCACCAATTACTCAGCCACAGCATGCTCAAGATAGTCACTCATCTGCTATGAAACAAAGAAAGTACTAAAGATCTCGCTTGTGACTACATGAAGAATTTTCTGTGTGCATCACAGATAATGTGCAGGTTGAAAACACAGCACAATCTTACACAGTGAAATCTTACACAACGAGACAGCACAAACTCCTCCTGCACGTGTTTCACAGACTTCCTACCTGTGTCGTGAGACTTGCTGGGATTCACGGGGAGGGTAATTGAGGCCAAAAGAGCTGAACCCAACACAATCTTGTGAGCGGGATATGGACTCTAGCCCAGACTGTCCTTCAGTCTGTGCCCAAGATTCCAGGCCAGTGGAACCTAGTTAATTTGGTCCAGATGGGAACTGGGTATGCTGTAACACGCTCACAGTTTGTACTGATTAGGAATAAGCATCTCTTATAATCTGCCTTTTCCTCTTCGCTAGATTGGGTATTGCAGAAAGCTTGGAATCAGGATTTCCAAGTAGGCAGGGTTCCTAAGAGTTAGGCATGTTTACATACATTTTAGGGATGCAAGAGCTGCTAGTTAAGTGAAGATATAACAAATTTACATCTGGTTCTCATTGGTGCAGTCATGAAAAGGTGTCTAGTGGACAGTGAGCTTCCATTTTCAAGAATGCCTTGGACAAAGTTAGGGTGGAGTGTGCAGGCACAAGTGCACCATGACACTGTGTGCTTGGTAAATATCTGTTCTGCCATTCCTAGGTTGTAACAGGATGGAGGCAGAGAGTGAACAGGAGATGAATCTGGTCTCTCTTTTATTGTCTCTCTAGTCTGTGGACAGAGCTGTGTTTAATAGTTGCAGATACATTTATATGGTTTATTAAGTATTGTAGATACAGCTATAGATACGTTTACATAATGTATTACCTATCTATATTATATCTGTAGATGCACAGATACTTGTAGATAAATGCATAAAGCTGACCTCTGTAAGATCTCACGCCTGCCAAGTGATACCCTTGGGCTCAGAGCAATGGTGTGCCTCTCAGGACTCTTATCTTTGCCACAGTCTCTGTGTGTAATTCAGAGCAAGTCACAAACTGAGTTACAATCAACGCAGAGACATAGCCTATGTCTTAATTTCCCTATAGCAGAGACCACTAAAAGCTTGTACATGAACTAAGTGAACGCACAACAGCCTAATTCACTGGGATTTTTAGCTGTCACAGAGCTGTCTGATCTGGCAGCATGATTAGTGCTAGTACCCAAGCTAACTAGCTGCATCCTTGTTGAGATACTTCAGTAGCTGAATGTAATCACATGCAATAGCTCTGCCTTGAGCAGCCTGTCTTGTTTGTGTCAACTTTCCATACTCAAAGGAATGAGACAGAACCTCCCAGAAGGTAATTTGCCCTATCTACTGTATTTATCATAACACTGGAAAAAACATCTTCTATTTCTAAAATTACCTTTTCTATTTGTACCTTTCTCCATTGCTTACAGGATTTAGCCAATACATTCAAATTATAACCTTCATTTTTAGATGATTGAGTTTAAGAAATTCCCACCATTTTGTGATGGGAATATGGGCAAGTGCATTATGAAGTATTTTACTGTTGTCCCCTGAAATAGTTTTGGAATTGCTGTTACTGCTATTTCTTTTCTTGAACTCCTTCATCTCTTAGCTAGTCCCCTTTGAAGTTGCTTCTTGGATCTCTGTGAAAGAAAAGGGAAAAAACAGGCAACTTATTTTCCTCTGGAACCCATGTAATTGAGGACAGCACTTTCCCAGCTGATAAAGGCAATAGGATAGAGAAAAAAAAGAAAAATTACTTTGTTCTTTTATATCTTCAATTAAGTAGTGTTTTCATACTATTCAGAGGACTTTATTATGCAGACTCAATACTACACTTTATGTGCTAACATTTATTTTGCTACATCAGTCTAGTTTGTGTATTGTGCAGTTCCCTAAATGCATGTTTCTGTCCCATTTTTCTCAATGGTTTTGCCGTACAGTAAAGCCCATCAAACTCCTTCCCCAAGAGTGCTGAGCATCAAGTGGATACATACCTAGATCTAGAAAGTACAGCACCATGACTGTGAAATGGACAAAACCCCAACTTTGTTTACTGAGGTGTAGGATGGGGGATATATGCTTTTGTCTCTTCTTTCATCACTTTCAACCATGTCACATAGGTTGTTGGACTGTTCATTTGACCTGTGATATTTCTTGTATCTTGATGAAGTATAAAAAATGAATACCCAACCCTTAGGTATTAGGTATGCAGCAAGGATGTTTTCAGCTCTAATTACTGAATTAGTACTGGTTTGGGATTATCCTTAATGACTCTAGATTAGAAAAGGTTAGTAAAAGTACCTTTTCTGTTTCATAGTTCATCAGCTTGAGATAATTTAGTAACAAAGGCTCATGTTGCAATCAGGGAAAGGACTCCCACTGACTAAAATGGGACCTGGACTGGGACCAAATTAAGTGCTTGCCATGGGCCTAAATAGCTGACATTGTCAGTAACTCATCATGTGAAGCCCTTCAGTACATTGTAGAATCATTTTATCTGTATTTGATTAAATACGAAAGTATTTTGCTAGGCTTTCCAGCTTTGAAAAACAAAGTCATTTACATAAGAGCCAGGCAACCAAATAGCTATCCTCTTTTGCCCTGGTTAGCAGCTTAATCCTGCAAATATTTATGCATGTTCTGTGCTCATCATTAGTCCTCTGACATATTTGATTGTCTAGTATCAGACATGTATGTGTTTTCAGGAGGGGATCTGGTGCTGTAACATTCATTTGTTATATCCTGTTTTGCTGATGGACTGCACAAGCTCTGAAGGGCAGGAAATGTGTTTGTTTTTCATACTTATCAGTACAGAATATAGAATAAGTGCTGTAAAGAAATACTGATCACAAAAAATGTGTTGATACATCATAGAATATTTTGAGTTGGTTTTAAATGTCATTAATCCAACCACCCTTCAATGGGGTATCTTCAATTCAAGGTGCTTAGAACCCTGTGCAACTTGACCTTGAATGGTTCCAAGGTTGGGGCATCTGCCACCCCTCTGGGCAACCTGCACCAGTGTTTTACCACTCTCCTTGTGAAAAAACTTTTCCTTATATCTTTTAGTTTAAAGCTAATTCCCCTTGTTTTATTGCAACAGTTCCTACTAAATAGATGTATTACATATATCTATACATATATCCATGCATTTTAAGGGGAAAATATGCTTCTTTACTGTATTCCAGGTTGATTCACTTTGGCAACTGTTAAAAATGTGCATTTTATTATTAACACCTTTTATCAATCCAATGAACAATAGAAGGAGCCACTCTGCTCCAATACTGGCCACATCTTGCAATAATTTATAAATGTCCCATATTAAAAATAATACAGTTACTCAAGCTTTTTCAAAATGTCCCAGGGTAAGCAAATGCTTTTGTATTATTATTAGTTTTGACAAACCTGATTGTGTGCTGGCCATTGTTAAAGGGTTCTATCTGCCTCCAAACACAGTGAGAGACAAAGAATTTTTAATGAATTTAATTAAAACTTTATGTGGTTTATGGTGTTCACCTCCAGCTGGTGTGCCATTCTTCTCTGTTGAATGAAGTTTCCTCTAATGCATAATGATGTGTTTTATAAGAGGGATGTTTGAACCCCCTTCCTAGTAGCCCTGAGGTAGTTTCCATGGTATGACACAGCGGTGAAGTTTTTAAAAGCAGGTCTCTTACACTTAAGCAAATTATTTATATGGTTAAATGCACAGGCATGGATGCATAGATATGAATCTTAAAATAAATTTAAGAAACTTTTTTTTCCCCTTGAAACAGTCCTTGTGGGCTAGCTTTTATGACCCGTGCTGCTGAGCATTTGTCTGTACAAATGGCACACTGACATGAAAGGGTCTTGTATTTGACTGCTTCTGTTGGGGGTAGAAAGTTGAATGATGTGTTCTCCTTTGGTTAACACACTGACATCTGTACCAGGCACAAGGTCCTGGTATTGATGGGCACTCCTAGTGCTGCTGTAATAAAAATGAACAATAACATGCAGATAGCCTCGTTAGCAAATGTTTCAGTGCATTTTATGAGACATGCTGAGACACTGCAACAAGCTGGGTCATTCCCATGGCTGGTTAGAGTTAGTGGAATTTTAGTCTGAATCTCTTAGGTGTTAGGGCTTTCACTCAGGGTCTCTAAAAAGGACAGTGACTTTTGTCCTTTTCCTGCAAGCTGTCAATCAGTATTTCTCCTGTCGAGAAGTAAGTTCTTGCCAAAAGAGGTAGGCTCTTCATTTGCTTTAAGCACTTTCTTTTCAAAATCTTGAGTCTGGGTGTGGCCAGGCTGAAATACAGAGCTGGATTTTTGTGGTTCTTTGGATGGTGAGATCTCAGTTGTGCAACAATCTTGAACAAGTTCCTCAGGGAAGGAAGGAATGAAGCAAGATGTCTTGGACAAGAGGAATAGGACTTAAGAACAACTCACAGGGAGTAGCATGATCCCTGGAGAAGTGTTTGCAATGGAGTCTACAGACTTCCAGTGGTTTTGCAGAGACTGGGAAACTGAGATGAATGTTGAAAGGCATCTTCATAAATAATGTGTCTTGTTCTAATAGTTGTGATGAATTGGATAGGAAACTGGTTACAAAATCACTCTGTATACCAGCATCACCCTTTTATATCATTGATCAACTCACTGAGGTTGGGAGAGCCTTTTATACTGTCTCATTGGAAGGTGACTAAAAGAAGAGGCTTTCCAGGAGTATCAGTGTATCAGCTGGAAAAGTTAGTGGTATCTGGAGATGAGACTGTTCTCTTGGAAGGGAGATTTCAGTGTTGAATCCACCTGTGATCTTTAACACAGTTTTCTAAGGTTTAGCCAATAGTAATAACAAAGTAAATCACCATATCTGTTTTCCCCCAACTGACGAAGAAACAAAATGATACTGGAGAGGACCAGTTACAAGGTAAATCAGAAAAAGTCTTTAGAGAAAATGCTGAAAAATGTGACATTTGGCACTTGGTGGAATGACAAAGAGCTGAAGAGATGAAGGAGCATCAAAAGCTGAAGAACACTTCATAGTGTTAGGTATGAAAAATAAAGCATGATGAACAGAAAAATAAGGTGGATAAATACTAGATTGTAAAGAATGAAGAAATGAAAAGGAATTAAATGAAGAAATAATTGAAAGAAGATGGAAGAAGTCCTGAAAGTCACAAAGACATGTTTGTATTTTTGTAAGAAATTAACAGGATGCTCCTGGAGGTAACAAAAGGAAAGGATATGAGGAGCTGACTGTCCTACATGGGAAAAAGTCGGACCACAGAATAATGAGTCATCTTGTTGCATTGTTCCTGATTCCAGATGCTCTGACTGCAGTGCTCATTAAAGCAAATCAAATGAACTTGTTCTGATAAGCTGCAATGTACCCTTCAAGGTAGGTAGAGCTTCTATCAGTTAACACAGGGAGGTCTTGGACTAAATCTACCAGCAGCTGAGTGTCATGTTCTGTCCCTAGGGGTCTGTTGTCAGCTGGTGGACTAGATTCTGTGCAGTGTAAACCAGAACAACTTACATTTAGTGTGAGCATGGAGATGGTAGTCACACAACTGCCACCCTGTGCATTGTGGTGTGGAGCTATCTCTAGATATAGGCAGAGCCACATGAAGGGAAGATCACACAGCTGTAACAGGGAATAATTTCATCATACATCATGGGGGTATGCACTTCAGTATGCAGTATCAGTCAGGACATCAAAGGATCTGTAACTCACCTCTCCTGCTCTTTGCCTTTGGTTAATGTTGTCAAGTGGTCAAGCTGTTAGGCATTGATCTATATTCTTGTGGTCTCCAGCTCTAACACAACATTATATGTAACTAGTATCCTTTGTTCCTGGAGTTACTTTTGATAAACAGTTTTGGGAACAAAGTAAAAGAGACCTGAGAAGGACTAAAGCTAGGGGCTACAAGGGCTGATTTGTGTACGCCCATGACATGCTGTTAGTGATTCATCAGCCTGTGAGCACTGACAGTGTTCAGTCTGACAGTGAACCAGTGGGCCCTTTGAAGCTGAAAGGCAGGGCCCTAAGAAAGTGTAGGAGTCCAGGTGCTGGTTGTATTATTACTGTTAAAAAACAGAGAAGAAATCAAGCAGGAAAGAAGTCAAATGATTAAAACCAAGGATTTTTTTCCCATGATTTGTAGGTATGTTGCACAAAGTGGCCAATTAACAAAGGAGGAAGATGCACGAGGATCTGATTTGTAGCACATTTTATTGGCACATGAAACTGCCACAGAAACAGAGGCTTGAAAAATGATCTTTGGTTGAAAAAGGGGTCCTTTCTCAGCTCAGCTGAAGTGCAATGCTGCCTGCCCCAGCCCTTATGCAGAATAAGACCATTGTGGAAAGTAGTGCTGCTAAGAGCATTTTGATAGGAAGTCAGGGTAGCCAAGCACACATCCAAGGGTGTGCCATAGGACACTTGTCCTTGAAGGTACACTTCTAGGTGACCTAAGTGGGAAACTTCTGAGTGATTGAAGCCATTGCTGGATTTTAGAAGCCGGTCTGTACACATACATTCATAACTGTTGGCAGGACAAGAGTGGAGAACAGAAAGGGGAAATCTGTGCCACTTACTCTTTTGCCAGTTTGAGGTAGTTATTAAGGCACAAAGGGATTTTGAGACATAGTGGTCATTAGCAGGTATTGTAAATACCTGTCTGTATATACAAATCATAGAATCATGGAATTGTTAAGGTTGGAAAAAATCTCTAGGATCAAAGTCTGACCATCCACCCTGTAGCACCATTACGATCACCATTAATCTGTATGTACATAGACTGGTGTCATTTTAGGGTGAAATAGGCTGGTTTTGATGAAAAATACAGACGATTAGTAAGATACACTATGGATATCCTTAAGTGCTCTTTGGATTGGAAACACTGATTCTGTCAGAATATAAAGAGAATCTTACAAAGATAAAAAATAGAAAAACAGACATACAGAAATAATGGACATTTAATAAGTCTGCCTGTATTTTTCCTTTTCCCTGGCTTCAGGCCAGATTGTCTGTGTGTGGAACATCCTTAAAATCATAAGCAAATTCTACCATATTTTCTTCAGAAGAAATACGAGATTTGGCTCCTCTATCTCCCTTAAATGTTTCAAAATCCCTGGATCAAAGCCCACAGAATCTCTCCTGAGGAGAAATCTGAATGTGTATAATTATGCAGGAAGCTATGAGTACTTTCATGTTTTAGCTTCTTTTACTATTTAAGTAGAAGTTAAAATGAAATAAAAAGATATATCATGTCTTATCTTGACAGGGTTTTTTTTTCTTTGTTTTGGAATCCAATATTCACACCATTTCCACAGGCATAAAGAAAAATTTTATGTAGAGTTACAGTCTTTACTCCAGTAGTCTTTATACTGAAAAGTATTCTCCTTGAAAAGCAAAACTTTATACAAAGCTTGCCAGTATTGTTAAAATGACACACCTTTCGGTGACCTTTGCTAAATCTGCATAAATATTTCTGTCACTTTTGATTATTTCTTTCTGCATTTTAGAAAGCGCTCTAGAAAGTACTGTGCTATCTGTGTCCATATGAATAGCAAAACTCACGAACATTTGCTTTTCTGAGGCAAACTTTCCTGTCCTATACTTGCCCACCCTGAAACCATCTTCAGCTCTGAACCCTTTGACCCTCTTGGTGATTTCAGTGAAGGGACAGCAGGAGTTATATGAGCCAGGAAGCTGCACAGCAGAGGATATAATTCACTTGTGAGGGATATAAATCAGTTATCCACATAGGATATGAGTCAATCAATGTTTGTCTGCTCAACACACTTCTTTGGTCACTTTGCCTTGAATGGCACTTGCCATGTCCTACGAACCTCCTGTAGACGTGTGTCATGAAGGCAGCAATAACAATTCCCTTCTTGGACTCTAGCAGAGAAATACTTGCTGAAGCCAATTACAAAATACCTGTTGATAAAACTGAGATCAAGATATTATTTCAGTGTTCTAAGTCCTCTGTGTAGCTGGGCTGCTTTACAGCATTGTGCTAGACTATAAATCACATTTGCATTAGCTTTAATGCCCTTCGCCATCCCAATGCTGTATAAGACAGCTTCAGTGCGCCTAAAAGTGAGGCCAGAACAATTTGCACCCATTTGAATGACTTTCCTGAAGTGATAGCCATTTGAAGCATGGTCCTCTAGAGGTAAATTAGCAATGTAGCCTGAGATTTTTGCCTGCTGTCCACCCAAGTCCCATCATCCCATTCCCAGGCCAGCTTAGTTAGGTTCTGCCAGGCTGCATTCCTGTGTAACCTGCTGTAGGTGTCCCTGCCTTGGCAGAGGAGTTGGGCTGGATGATCTCCAGCGGTCCCTTCCAACCCTCAGTATTCTGTGACTATGATTCTGTGATGAGAATTCTATCTTAGAATTCATTTGTGTTGCATGGTACTGCACAGGGAACACGGAAAAGCATCCATCTAACTGAAGGAAGCTGTTTGGTAGACTGACCCTGCAACATACAGTAAGAACATCAACAAATGTCAGGCTTGGTAGCAAATTTCAGTCCTGCTCTCAGTGCACCACTGATTCATTGCAGTGGTCACTGTTTGCTACATGTATTAATGGAAAAAGGCAGTGCATGCAGAATGATTAAAGTGCTGATCATTCTGCAGCCTGAGGCTGACTCAGGAAAGGTCTCTTTGTCTTGTGGGATCACCAGCTTTACTGAGGTAGATGTGCATGTGGTCCATATCATTACTGGCCGCGTGTTCTGGAGTTGTTATAAATATGCTCAGTTTGGGTCAGGATTTAAAAAAAAAAAAGTGGTCTCTCTGATTTGTTGAAATGATGGTGTGTTGTCTGCACTGTGTCATTTTCCTTACCCTTGCAGTGGGATAACATGCAATTAGAGACTGATGTCAGCCTGTAAAACTTTGGTGTAAAATTTTGGTCGCACCAAAATACCATACTTCTTAACAAAGCTGGCAGACATGTCCTTTGGCAGCAGCTGCTTGCCATGTGATTTAAAACTTCCTGTCACTATAATTGATGTGTTTTTATTCTTTCCACTTCCTGAAGCCTGATCAGAATTAAAATTGCTGTTGGAATTTCCTGTCAAAGCAACTCATTTATTCGCCGAGCGCTGCACTGACAGTACTTTGATTGGACATTGCCTTCAGCTATTCTCGGGCAGCGAGATTGCTGTGAATTATGCTCCTTGCTCAGGTTTGGCTTCCCTGCATGCCACATCTGCAAATATATACAGATTGTCCATCATGTGGTAACCTTGTCCTAATGAAAACTCCACATGTAAAATGTTAGATTTGAATATCAAACTTGGCCACCTGCTGGGGCCCTGGCTTTTGTGTTTATTTAGGAAACCCCTGAGTACTTCAACTGATTGTCTCACTGTAACTTTCATGTTACCTACCAAAAAGAGCTCTGCTGTGTTTCTATGCTGAGAATTTATGCTACTTTTCATATTTCCTTTAGAAAAAGCTATTGTTTGTGTGGGTTTTTTCTTTAATTTTCTGCCTCAGTATGCTGCTTGCATTCCTTCCGAGAGGTGGCTGTGTTGTGCTGCCATGTGGCAGTTCTCAGATGTTACTGCAGTTTGTGCCAGGCTTTGCAAATATCCAGGGTGAAAGATTCTGTGTTGTTGTCATTATTTTGCAGCATGAGTGCAGTGAGGTGGTAGCTCTGTCCATTAGGAGAATAAACTGTTAAATTTACTGTTGGATGAATCATTCAGTTGCCCCATTTGTAACATGGTTTTCCTGTTAGAACTGCTTAGAGAATTGCAGGTTATTTTGGGAAGCTGAATAATGGGTAAGTATTGGATTGTTCTTCAGTTATAGCTGACACAAAGTCATTGTCACATCAGAGTAGAATAGATATAATAATACTTACTTAACTGCCTTTGTAAAGTGTTTTGATAACCTAGGCTGAAAGGTGCTTACAATCCTGTGAACTGGATTATATCATAATATATAATATATTAGAGGCAATATATTATTTTTAAAGTTCTAACCTACATTATTTTGAGGATACATAGTGGGCATCTAAATATTCATGTGCAGGCTCTTTCCTTTGACCAAATTGAGTGCCAAGCACTTTTCCAATATTTTAAGGAAATGCATGTGACTGCTTTGGCTGGTAGTTGTGGTGTGAGGCAATAAATGGCCTCTGATTTGCTCTCTACCTGCAGCTGGTGGAAACAGCTCCATCAGATCCTGGTTGTGGTGTGAGCTACTGTTGCATATTTATTAAATCTATCGTTTCCCCAAGATAAAAACAAATAAACAACAACAAAAACCCAGCAAAACCTTTTTTCCCAAATAGTTGCCCTAAGAATATACTTGCCTTATATTCACCATGTGTTTTTTTGTGGTCAGGAACTTGGACTTTTTACTTAATATGCAGACAAGTGAACAGCATGCCTCCTTCAAGTCTCTGCAGTGCCTGTAGGAATAGAACAGTATCCCTGGGCATTCCAGCTGAAGAAATGGGAATATGGATGCAGGTGTTTTATGGTGATGGGAGAGGACAGTTTAAGGGAGGAGCTGTGAAAGAGAGTATGATACAGAGGAACAGAGGTTCAAGGATGGATGATGGGGGAGCAAAGGAAGGGTCTTGCTTTAAAGACTGGTGCCTATTTCCAACTCATAAGCAAAATGTCAGGTCTCCTTTGTATTGAGGGTCACTTTGCATTTAGATAAATAAGCTATGTAGGAGAAAATACTGAATAATGGTTTTGAAAGAAGATGAAAAGAAAAAAAGATAAAAAGTCTGTAAGAGGAATGTCCAGCTGTGGTAGGCAGGCACATTGGCAGGACTGTGAAGTTTCACTGACCAAGTGATATAATCAGAAAACTAGAAAAACGGCAGTTTTGTGAAGGAAAGCAGAATTGTAATCCTACTTGGAAAGTAAAATTGCTCTGAAGGTCAGGAGAAGGGTATGACTGCTAATGACTCATTTTAGTGCAGAATTTAAGGAAGATTCAAGCTTTTCAAAGTTATTCCTCTGGACAAGGCTGACTGGATGAAACCTCTCAGAAAAGGGAGAATTACAAAGGTCTACATACATGGATCATGGGACATGACAGCAGGAGCTCCACTGGCCAGTCCTTAATGCAGAGGTAAAGCCAGGAAAACTGATCAAGGCAGAGGGAAACATAACACATAAAATGTTTCCCCAGGTCACTTACCCTAAGTAGACACCAATTTCTCTTTGGGAAATTATAGGCGTGAGGCTGCACATTGCAACATGTCCAACAAAAGAGGCTCAAGGTGAGTCTGGCTCTGGGCTGGACTCCTGCCTGCAATGCACAGCAAGGGGGGGAGCATGGGCAGACTTCTTAAAAGGAAGGGAAAGGATAGTCAAAGTGAGTTCAGTTCTGATGTGGGTTGTGTTTGTTGGTTTTTTTTTCAGGAGAGTGGCCAGGATAAAGAGAGAAGTATAATAAAAAACATAAATAAATACACTCAGTGTGCTGCTTCTTCAGCTGCCACGTCAGCCCAGCTGTAAATGCCCAGTGTAGGAAGAAGCCAAACCAACAGTGCTGAAGGCTCCAGGAAAGACATAATGCTGACACAACACTATCTGAGTTCCCAACTGATTTCAATCACTAGATAAATATCAGTTTCAACCCTAAATGATATTCTCAAGTAATTGTCCAATGCCCAGTTGGGCTGGATTGGTGTTCCTCTGGAACTAGTTCAGGCCAACTTTAACTGCTTGGGAGTGCGTGGCCAAGAGCAGACTTATGTGCTGGAGCCTGAAATGCCATTAAACAGGCTGTAGTCAAGAGGACAAAATGCCTCATGTGTTTAGTCTAATACACCATGGGACTTGTTTGCTACAGTTACAGTATTAAAGCTGTAATTATAGCCAGTGAACCGCAGATGTACTGTAGCCACAGGGTTTAAATGGGGTGTTACTGCAGTAGAAACCACCCCCAGTAGGTTATAAGTTCAAAGGGTCATTTTCCCCTCTCTGTTTAATCAGATACTCAAGCTTACAGACTTCTTAGTGATCATCATCAGGTATTGAACATCTCAAGCTGTTTTATGTAGGCCCTTTTGGTTTGTTTTTGGGTTTTTGTTTCTGTTTCAGAAGAAAGATGATAGCTTAACGCTTACATATGACCATGAAGTCAGTATTTAGTGCATGGTGCAAACAGAAAACCATTTTTATGGTGTGCTGGTTAGATAGAAGTATGCCACCCTGCAGCAACATTGGGCTGCAGTTTTCAGTAAATAATGATGTTGATGCTTTGTACTTGAGTCAAAACTGAAAATCACAACATAAGATGTGGATTTTGGCACAGGAAAGAAGAATAACCTCTTTGAGACAATGCAAATACAATACATTTGAAGATAGTATTAAAATATTCCCTTTTATTAATTATTAAAACACAGGTTAAGAGTTTCTGACCTTGTTAGCCATTGCATACTGGCAGTCTTTATGACACTGGTCTGAACATGAACACACTCACCTTTTACTAACATATGTAGGTGTCAAGTCTCAATTTGAAGTGACTGAAGAAAAATGTCAAAAGTCATATATTTTTCCTCCCTGTATGTGACAGACAAAATTTCATATTGAATGTAAAAGAGATGATAGCTGAATATTGACTTTCCATTTTAGCAATGAGCATAACAGTTTTTTTTTTCTGATTAAGCAGGACTGTAATGGTTACCATGTAGGAAAATATAGGTAATATTAAACTGAAATATGTCTGTCTAGGGATCCATTCATTTCCCAAAATAGCTAGTTTCTATTTATATATGAATGTCTGTATGTTTATATATATTTAAATGCCCCATTTGCTACACTGGTTTTAGCTTCTTGTTAGCATCACTTCTTGTTAGCATGATGTTCTACAGCACAAGGCAGCTGGAAAAGTGAAACATGTGTTCAAGAATTTATGCAGTGTCTTTCTTTCATTAAGAGAACTAACAATTATAGGTGCATATTATAAGTTAGCAGTGCTAAGCAGTATGTTATAGCCATGTCTGACAGACATGTTGTTTACATTCATATTTTATATTGGTGAAACTGTAGCTTTTTTATCAACATGACATTTTTCAAATGCAATATTTATACCTCTTCTTCCATACAGAGGAAACGTACTCGTCAAAAAAACCGATATGTTTTAAATCCACTTGTCTCCTTTTCATTTAGAAAATATTTCCAGTTATTTCCCCAGCAAAATACATAACTCAGCATATTCTGTATTCCAGGCCTTCAATTAATTGATGAGGGGAAAATTTCTCACCTCATACTAACGATAATCCATCTTATTTTAATATGGCTGAAACCTCTGTGGGTATGTGCAACCCTCCCTTGTTGCCCTTAGCATTTTCTTTGGGCTGCATGTTACCGTCATTTTGCATGTACTGTCTCTGACAGCGTCAGTGGGAATTGTTCACACCCTACCATTTTTCCCAGCGGAATATCCTTGCCTAAACTACTTGAACTGTGATCTCTGGGATCCTCAGAGACAGCTAAAAATACAAAATCTTTTCTTACATGCATATACCCCAGAGAGATGGTGTGATTATGAGCTCCAAAGTCTAACTGCACTTCATGTGAAATGAATATATATGTGGCTTGAAAAGACATCTCTGACACTAAAGTAAACAAATAAACAAATAGTTAGTTAATCCATCTCAGTATTCTGTCCTTAAGGAAAGCTACCTTGCATACAATACAATCTATTGTAGTATATAATTAACAGTGCAATATACAGGAGATATTTGGTAACACAAATTCCAGCCTGGATCGAATCTGAGATCCATCCAATATAGTACTTTTATTTTCAACAACATCCAGAATGAGGTATTTCAGAGAAATGTTTCAGCAGCTCAGAGCAGGCAGAGGTGGATAATTCCTCCCTCTTTTCATCACACTCAGAAAAGATCTCTCTTAGTAAATTGAGATTGCTTTAAATCCTGAAGCATAAGGTTTCATTTTTGTTCCCATGCTCTTCCTTTAAGCATTAACCATTACAAGCCTGGATATTACTACTGTTTCAGTACATGCCCGCAGTCTCATAAGACCCAGTAACATCCTGTCATAATGAGCTCCAAGGTCCAATTACACCTTATTTGAAAAAAGTATTTCCTCCTTTCAAGTTTGAATTTGCTGCTGTTCAGTTGTACAGACTATTCTCTTGTTCTTGCACAGTGCAATAGGAATTTCAAGCTACAGCTTAACAGCTTTGTGTTGTAGATACACTAGTATCTGAAATGTCCTTATCATAAACTGGCTCTCCAAATATTGCAAGGTTTTCTCTTATTCACCAGTGTATCAAATCCATGTAGATAAAAATAGAAAGAGACAAAACCCATCACAAGGACAGAGTAAGAATGCTAATGCCCAGCAGGAACTCTTCAGCAGCCCAGGGCTTATTCAGGGGGGCTCTTTTAAAGTCCAGAAGCACCTAGCAAAGAGCTCAGTGGATGCTGTCTGAGCCAGACCCTTCCAAGACCCCAACTGCAGCCTGATCCCTGAACACAGCTTCTGTCTTACCCAGTTTGCTACGGAGTTCCTTGTTTCTGTTGATTGCTGGAATTGTCTGTGTAGTCAGGGACATCTCTAGAGAGCAGCAACATAAGAATCTCCTTTAGGAGATGCCTGTATCAATCAGCCTGTTGACCACATGGAAAGCCCAGAGAGCTTGCTTAAACTGGGCTGAATTCAGGTAGGAGCCAGCCCACCCGTGTCAGCAGGCAGCAGCTCTGGGGAGCATAGTGGATCATTGGCCCATGAACACAGTCATGTGTGACACATTGTCTAGCAGCTCTGCAGCAGGCAAAGGGTTTGAAAGATGCTTTGGGAAAGACAACATATCCATGCAGCTGGCTGTGTGCTTAGTAATCACTTCCCAGTGGTCAAAGTTGTCTTCCACATTTAGATGGTGCAACTAAAACTAGGCAGACCCCTGATTACTTCCTATTTCATGCAATTGCAGGTTGTAGCAACATTTCTCTTTTGCTGTGCTTATGTTTCATCAAGCTTTCAAAAAATACTAGGTCACAAGATAGAAATAGCCCCACACAGTTTAGATGTTTATTAATGTGTAATTCAGGGTCTATTTTAGAAGGATATATTTGTGTCTGTTGATGATGAGCTGATGTGATCATTAGGTTTCTTCTCTATGTTGACATGCTTTTTAAAATACTGAAGAGAAATTTTCTGACTGTGCGTATTCTGGAATTTCTGTCAGTAATTAACACAAAAATTTCTTTGAACACAATTTAGTTAAGAAATAGTAAAAAGTACAAACAGTACAGCGTGAACATAGCTTGTTGTTTTTGTGAGGTTAAGGCAATTCATTAATTCAAATGGAGAAGCTATGAGCAGGTAGACAGGTTGGTAGTCTGTCACATTATCTTAAAGGAGGTAAGTAAATAAAATGGACTCATTCAGTATTATTGTTGCACTTAAAAGTTGAAAATTAGTGAGCAGGATTTAGCAAAAAAAAAAAGGCAATGCCTTTGGTGGTTGTATAGCTTTGTATATTGATTTTCTGTGTAATACACTTTTAATTCTGCTGTGGAGAGTGATATATTTGTATATTATATTCTCCACAGTAAAATCTGCATTTCTCTAGATGTAAAATCTGCATTTCAACTGTTTTGCACTTCTTATTTTACCAGAAAATTACAAACCTCTTCTGGATTTGAAAATGATGTCATTTTATTAATGAAGTTAATTTTTACATGTAGATGTACAAACTGAACACAATCGATCCATACCCAATTATCCCAATTCTCAGTAAACTTTTTCCTCTATTTTATTCTGGGTTTGCTGTTGTTAGACTCTCAATCATAATTGCACTGACTGCATTTCTATGGAGTTCGGCAGTCAGCTCCTTTGTGTTGCTCATTTAGACCTATGGAATGTACCTTAATTTCAGTAACAGTGAGATAAAATGGGATTTCAGGAAATGCTTGTGTGGTCAAATGGCTTTGACACATGTAGGTGACAATGGGAGAGCTGTTTTTGGCAAGTGGCTCTGCCAACAGTCCATACCATCTGACCATTACACTGGGCCTGATAACAATGAAATATAATTCTCTCTGATGAGAACATGAAGGGAAAAAGGACCCACAAATGTCACTCACATTACTCAATGCTCTGCTGAATAATGCATGGCTGCCTAGAATACCATGGAGATGGAGATTATAGAGGAAAAAAGAGAAAGGCAGCACCTCTCCAAGAGGAACCCAGGATTCTGGATGGCATCCTGCTAGGACTCAACCAGATTTAGAGACACTTAAAAACATGTAATAGGCACTGTGAATGCTACCTTTATCAATTTAGCCTGATTGTAATGGCCATAAAAAGGAGAGTCCTTGTGCATCCAACCCTTACTCTATTATAAAAGTCTGTTCTGTTAATTGGTGCTATTGGGATGTGGAGGGCCTTATGCCATGCACTCCCCTGCAGTGAAGGGCTCCTAGAGCCCAGCTCTGAGTAGGTCCCCTTTGCTGGGAAGGAATGCAGGGCTGGGAGAAAGTTGTTTTCTGAGATAAATTGTAGCTGTTTCCAGCCAGAATCTGGCATTATTTTCTTCCATTAAAGTAAAAACAGCTGAATTAGTTTCTGGATATGAATTATTTTGGCACACTAAAAATCTCAGCTATCTCAAGCCAACTATTCTTCTGAGGCCATTATGGAGATACAGCAGAGGACAAGGTACAATAGATTGATGCTGTATCCACCCCAGTTATTTCTTTGGGAGATAATATTAGCTAAAGTAATTTAGAGCAGGCTGCTCTAAGCCATGAAACATGCACACTGGTTCCAAGGCTTGGGAGGGTGTGAAGGCACAAGGGTGAGTGAAAGGTACAGAAGCATGGCTTAGGACCTGAGCCAAAGTTACTGCAGTCAGGGGAAGTCTTTCTATTGACTTCAAAAGGTTTTGAATCAAGCCCTAAAGACGAAGGAATTGAAGTCTGACTGGTTGAATTATAATACCAGAAGGATTTAGCTTCTTTTATAGGGTTAAATTTCACCCCTTCTTAGCTGTGAGACAGAAAGAAGTGCGTGAAAAGTGCCAGTTGCCCCATTTCTCTGAAAGAAAATTTCTCCAAAAAACCATCATACCTATTTTCCTGAGATACTGTTCATGATCATATATTCTTTTGTGCACAGTGAAGTAGTTTCACAAAACAAGCTCTTGTCCAGATTTTTCAGACAAAAGGGGTGGATACTCTGTTCGTAAGTGTGATTGGTTGAATGCAAACTCTTTTAAACCTAGAAAAATAAACTTGAAATTGTGCTGAGAATTTGAACAATGAGAGTTCAACTTAGTGCTATTAGAAAGAGTCAGAGTTTTGTTGACATGATATTGATTTGTTTTCATATAAACTAAAAATTGCAGCTGTACATAAGAGCCAATTTTACTTTCAGTCACCCCCAGGGAATTGTTTCTTTCTATGTAGAATAAAGGGATGCAAGTTTCTTGCAATTTGTAGACTATGTAAGAGTTTGGTTGTATTTCTTTATCTGCAATCAGAAAAAGGAAAATCATTAAGTGAATTTGTAGGAAAGAAATAGGCCATTAATAAAAAATTTGCTATGTAAATATGAACAAAATTGTTTGCAGGATCTGGGGTTTCTTTACTTTTTTTTCTTATGTCTTAATTCTGTATCTCCAGTTTGGAAGTTTCTTTAAATAGGTTCCTAAGTAGTCTGTACATATGCAAAGGTGTAGTTGAGGAATGAAACTATGTTCTTTTGAACTACAAAGAAGTTAGTGTAATCTGTCATAAGGAAGCAAAGGTACCAGTAGCAGTGATATGCTACAAAAAGTTATATAAATTTGAAGTTAGATATTTGTTTCAAACTTTTGCAGTACACAAATGACTACTGATAGTTGTTTGTGAAATCAATGTTTTTGCTTTAGCAGCTGAGATTTTTTTTTAATAGGGTAGTTTATTTCAAGCAGAAGAAGAGTTAGTTCTCTGTATATGACATTAAGGGATGTTTAAGTATGCAAGCTTTTTTTTTTTTTAGCTGTAACATTTTGGGAAGGTACTGAATTTGTATATTTTGAAAGGAATAACACGTTAAACCCATGAGATACATGAAACTGCATTCTGTGTACTGGGTGCTAACAGCAGAAACCTCACACAACACTGGAGCACCAGTTTAACTGTTTCTTGTGGTCTGACACACAACTTGGCATGTAGGGCACATGCCTTTAAGACAGACTTTTCATGAGGGTGAATGGCATCTCTTTGTAATGTACTCCATGCAAAATCAGCAAAATAACAGTCTTCAGTTTCATCAGTTGTAGACTTCCCAGGCAAAATAGTGTATTTGAACAGAAATGCAAAATGAAAGAACAGAGGAAGTTTAACCACAAACATCTTGATGAGTATACATACATCATTCTCCTGAGACTGTGCTGTACTACAGTACTGAAGAATCTTGAACTACTGAGCTGGTATGAAAGACGAAACATAAACCTCTACCATGGTGTTTTCATTGTGAACATTGAAACAGTGCTAATTCTCTCAGTCTGTGCCTTTAGACTGTTAAGGTCAGTGTGCATTGCAGTGGCTGGTTTCTTTCTCCTTGCTCTATTAACATGGAAACTGCAGTGCTGCAAGTCGAGTCATTTGCCTTCAGCAACATGAACCAGTGGCAGAAGCAGGACTTGCTCTCCATATCTTTTGGTTTTCCTTTTTTCTAGCTGCACCATATTTTCTCTGATAGTATCAGTGGAACAGTAAAAGATCCTGATTTACAGTTATGTGTAGGGCTTTATTTAGAAAATTGCAAGGAAACAGCCAGTAGAGTGTGCTGCTCTCTCATGAAGGAACAGAAGAAAATCTTTAGTTGGTTTGCTTAAAACCTCTAGAACATATTTTCTTTTTATTTATTATTCCTTAATGTAATCTTATTCTTGCCAGGTTAGACTTTTGATCCTTTACTATTGCCTTTTCTGGAGTGGCACTCAAAAAATCAGCAAGTAAAACAAATTTGAGTTGTGTAGAAGACACTGATAACCCCAAAACAATACAGTATAGGAGGGCAGTGAAGTCAGATTACCTTATTTTTCTTCCAGCCTGAAGTTCCTATTTTGAGAGTCCCATTCATGAAGGTTTCCAAAAAGAGTGTTTACATTCCCTCTTTTCCAGCTGACCTTACCAGTTATCCTCTGACCCTGTGTTATGGTCTCAAAACATCTGTGCAACCCTGGTAACTCAGTGTTTGAGGGAGGGATAGGGAGGGGGAATTGAGGTTGTACAGGGTCTTTCATCGCCTTTTGCTTTGGTTATACAGGCTTTGCAGTATTTTTTGTGCCAGAGCATGTATAAGAATATTTAAATATTTATATTTAAATAAGTTATAAATATTTATAGTCTAATGAATTGTTTCTGAAAGACTCTGTGTCACTGCTGTATTATCTTTTACAATGTTGTCATAAGGGGTTGTTTTTTGTTTGCTTTTTTACAAATAACTGATTAGAAACAGCATTGCTCAATGTGTCCAAACTTTTTCCTACATGGCATTTTCCCACCAACTGGGAATGGAGGTGATGAGCATCCTTTGCAGCTGGTGGGTGCCACTCTTGGCTGGCAGATTAGCTGGCACAAGATGTGTTGTGACAGCATGAGAAATGTCATGCGTTGGCAAATGAACCCATGCCTTCTACCACGCATGCTGCTTTTGGACTGGGAGTTCAAAAGAAGAAAACATGAGTCATGCCTCAGAGTGCATGGGTTTTGCTGCTCACTATAATTTGAATAAACCTCTATCTTCAATGCAAAGATCAGGAGAAAACATTGTAACAGTTCTTAATCTTTATTTCTGGTAAAAATCAATAAACAGCAAGATTGCCCCTTATCTTCCTAAGTTCCACAGCATACACTTCAAAATCTGACTTGTTTTCAGGTTTAATGAGGCAGGATCTCCCCAGATTATTATTTTGGCTTTGTATAAAAAAATATTGTCTGTCATTATAACAAGCCTGTGCCATTAGTACAATCTTAATTATTTAATTAGAAACATGATTTTTTTCTGTATTTATTGGCACCAAAAAAAAGTCAGTCTATCAGAAGAAATTTTATTTTAATATTAATGAGCTGAGATTTCTGGTAATGTTGGGAAAATTTTTTTAAGTGTTTAAAAAATGTTAAAAAATGGACTCAATAGGTAAAACTGTAAGAGTGTGTGAGATCAAAAGAGAACAGTACTCTGATGTAGACAGCTCTTCATGGCTTGTATAAACAAGTGCTCCTGTTGTTACTACCTCTGTTGGAGCTGCAGGCATCAAAATGATCACAGAAAACACCATGGAAAAAGGCAGATTTAGCAAATGCCTGAGATGACTGAGGGAAGATCACAGCTTTGCTAATGACATTTATTTAACTTCTGCAACCATATATTTAGCAGGATAGCAGTGGACTGACTTAAGTCATAATGAGCCTTTAAGGGCCTAAATGCATCAGTGCCAGAGGATGTAGCAAAATCAAGGTGAATGTTTTTACTGCCCAATACAGGTGCCATTTCTATTAACATATAGGGGAAATACTTCTGGTGTGGTTTTCTGAAAATACTCTAGCCATGGCTACACACTCAGGCAAGTCAGGCTTTTCCTATATGCTCTGTAGTAGGGAAAGCAATGCAAAGAAAGTGTGGGGCTTCTCTGAAACCATGCTGGCTACACCTAAGCTGTGTGTAGGCACATGGGGCTGGGGCTGAGTCACATAGCACAGCCCTCTTCCCTACCTGTGCTCCCACTATTCATAGTGTGGGACATACCTAGGGGTGCTCTGTTACAGGGTAAAGGGAGCTCAGGCTTCACCTCTTCCACATTCTGGGTCATGCACAAGCACATGTTGCATCATGGGTGATGCATAGGGAATTTTGGCATATATGGGAATTCTTGTTCCACAGTTATCCCCTTCCTGTCTTTAGTAATATGTCATACAAGCACACCATGATCAACTCCTTGCCAGAAACAGATTTTACACATGTGTGTTTTGACCCGTCTTGCACTGAATCTTTGCCATTGCACCTCTTTCAGATTTCTGGGCTAGGAAAGTAGTCCAGTTCTTTCTGCAAGTATTCATGCAAAATTATTTTCTTTGTTGCCCATCCTAAACCCCCTCCCCCACACCCCTGCCAAAAAAAAACCTTCCTTAAAGAAGGTAGAATTTTGCACTGTAAGATTCAGTCAGAGATCATCTCAAATGCTGGCATTTTTGCAGCGAGGGAGAAAATGGAAAGAGAGTGTGCTTTGTGTGCTTGTCCTTTCCCTATGTGCCTTTGTAATATAATTACTAGGTAAAAATGTAACAGCATTAAAGAAAATGGCGTGCCCGAATTAAGTACAGCCTACTGCATGCATGCACAGGAGCAAAGATTCTGTAAGATTCCTTGTGTCCCTGTGCAGCTTTTGAAGTAGGTGTACAATTTTTATTCAGCAGCGAAGTCCAGTACTTGAGGTGCATTTACACGAAGACTTGGATTCTGCAATAGACAGCGGCACACTTTAGTCATTCCTGTGTTTTTTACAGACTTTCTTATAGACATGTGGCACATGCTTCCAATAACACCCACCGTATTTTTTCCTTGGCACTTCAGCTTTCGCTTTCATATGGCTTGCTCTTGTTTGAAAGAACAGTATATATTTAGTTTGTTGACAGAGCTATGCTTGAGTAACACTGTCTGGGGTGATAGACTTGAGTTCCCAGAGGATAATCTGAATACCAGCCTCATTATCCCAGATATTGACATAACAGTCACCTATGCCAGATAGAGGAAATATATCAGATGAAGTGCACGACTGCTACAGCATCATTACAGTAAGACTAAACAATCTGGAGTGCTTCAAATTTTAGAGAGAGAAGGGCTGTGGAATGCATCTTACACAAGGAAAAAGTAGTTGAACAGTGATCATACAGTGAGAGCTCTGATGTACCAAGGTGGAAACTCTGCTTTCTCCCCAGCAGGCTCTTGCCTGAGGTGGTCAAGGTACAACACACAAAAGAACATATGGTTAAATGCGGGTGGCTTTCGGCACCGGTCCAGGAGAGCTCAAACCCTGTGTCTGTATGCATAGTAAAACACCTCAACCACTAAGCTCTGTGTGTTCTTGTAAACATCTCTTATTTATACACATGATATTTGCACGCTCCCAGTGTATAGGTTTTGTCCATGTGAATCCCAGTGTTTACGTGCCTGAGGGCCAGTGCGTAAAAACTGCACCCACAAAATTACCTGTACCTGAACCAGGCTATCTTGGGTCTTTGAAAATGTGACATTTGCTGTTTCAGGGAGGTTTTTTATCCTCAGAAATAAGTGAAAAAATATGCAACTGCAGTGTAATCTAGGTTTTTTAATAAGAGACACATGATGCATTTTTTGACCCTTAGGAGACTGTAGAACGATAATTTTTTGAGGAGTTTGTCAAGCTAGGTCTAACTAGAGCAGTGACAACTATCTGAATAGGTTTTTACCTAGGTTTCCCAGCACAGACAATTTACATTTTAACTAGCATGTGGTTAAATTTTCTTCCCCAGGTTTAATCACTAAACACTGGAAATCTTAATTTCATCAAATGCAATCAAAGAATTTTGTATAGTAGCAATTAAAAGTGTAAAACTAGCATTCAAGCTATAGCAAATTAAACAGCTGCATTGGAGTATTTTTAGCAGTCATTCCAATCAAAATGCACAAAAGGCTTTTCTTTTTTTGAGGAGTATCTGCTGGCTGTAGCTCTGGTTTCCATAATTCAACAACCTTACTAAATATACGCACATACTTTTAAAAATTCAGTTACAAAGAAGCAAGAAACCGTATTTTCTCTACCAGGCAAATCGGGTGAAAAAGTTCAGAGGGCTTGTGCTGACTGAGTTGCTTTTGCAGAAAGGGAGCTTCCAGCTGTAGTTGAAGTGTTTAAATAAGGAAACCAAGAACTACTTTGTTGTTTCTTTTACTTTTACTGTACTTCATGTGTGGCATTGATTTTTCCATATTGTAAATGCCACACATGAAGCCAGAGGACCTTGTTTCTCATCATTCCTAGTTCCTGCCACGTTGTGGCAGTAGGTCTTTCTATTTATTTTACTTTTTTTACTTTTTTTCTACTGGAATGCCCTAGCTTTTGTGTATGTCAGCCAACAGAGTCCTACATAATCAACTATATAATTAACCAAGAGGTAGTTCTAAGCTTCAAGTACCAACATGTTCCACACCCCTACTCTGTTTAGAGACCGAATGAAGAAATTTGGAGGAATTTTAGAAGTCTGTGCAATTCTGAGTTGCTTAGCTGTGGGAATTTGCCTACATTTCCCAAGTCCAGGAGATTTAAGAAATCTCAGTCTTGGTAAGCAATGACACCTAGAAACATGGAGAGGGTCACAAGATTTGTTTCGGTCCAGACCACGTGGGAGTTATTTAATCAAGCATTTGAGTGCAGGATGTAGACAATATTACAAAGGGACAAAGTGGATCTGTCCAAAGCATGAGTAAAGAAAGCAGTTTTGGGGTAGGGACTAGGTGGAAAAGGCTAAGTAACTCCATCGGTGTATGTGCTCATGGAGAAACCAATACAGCTATGAAGTTTGATGAACTGTGAGGTGGGGTCTAAGATTCTCTTCAGGCTAAGCAGAAACTTGATCACTCAAGTTATCTTGAAACTGCTGGTGACCAAAAAGCTAATGGGAGCCAGAGTATGTGAAATAAACTGACATGGTTTCATATCTAGGTCTCCCCTCAGCTTCTTCGTATATATTTTTTCTGGAAAGGAATAAAATAAACGAACACTCTAGGCATTCATTGGGACAGAGATCCTACTTTATCTGATATATACTTAGGGAACCTACCTCTTGGGGGTTTTATGTTGCCAGCCCAGCACTGAGAGACAGTATTCTCTTCCATTCTTCTAGCTTCTCCATCTTCCTCTGTTTCACTCTTTGCTCCATCCGGCTTTTGGTCATTCCTGCTGTTTTATAGATCATCTCCTGTTAATCAAAGCTGTTCTCCCTCCCCCAGTGATTCAGTTTGTTGTTTTTCACGAAATGCATTAGCTTAAAGTTAATGAACTTCCACTAGAGCTCTTTCCTTTTACTTGCTGCCATGAAGCATCAATCAGTATCACAACAGTAAGTGCTAGTTCAGTGTGGATGACATCTTTAGAAGTAGGGATGCAGCTGAGGAGGTGAAGGGAAGTGGCTATTTAGAGCTCAAGTCATCAATTAAATTACTCAGTGATAAAGTCACTGTCTTGTTCTTCAGTGATGTTCATGTCATGTTGCTGTGTGGGGAGGTGGTGATGCATCATTACACTCTGGTGCTTTATGATGTCTTATCAGCGCTGGAGATATTTTGGGAGAGTGCCAATATTCTGCAAGCTTTGCAGGCGTGAGATGCTATAATGAGCAAGAGAAATAATTACTAAATCACCACTCCCCTTACACTGTGAGCCAGGACTGGAACTCAGCTTTTTTTTAAACATTTCCCAGAGTGACAGAGGCGGCTTCCTTGCAGCTACCAAAACCGCATTCTCTGGCTGGCTGGAAAACATGTTTTCATATGTCTTTATGCCTGCCTCAGGAAGTGACATTATGTTTTTCACAGGACTTTTGAAACCATTCAGACAATCCCATAAATAAAGAAATCTAGTGCTGCTTCTTGTTGTGTGCTACTGCTAGCACACTGCGAGCCCTCCAGACCTTGGTGTTGCTGTCTTAGCCCCTGGTCTCTGCCTAAAGATTTACTCTAACTTGAAATGAAGAGATGTGATGTTGTTGACCATTCCCCTGAGAAGGTTCTGCAGAGGAAGTGTGAATTGGAAAAATATGGACATTGAAAATGGGGAATAACCATTTGAAGAAGGGAGGGACTCAAGAGCTTCCAAATTACTTCATCATCTGGCTTGCTCCCTAAACTCCCTCTAGCATAGAAAGCCTAGAAATTCTCTTAGACACCTAGCTAGGACAAAATGTCTGTGCACTGTCAGCCAGTAGCAATGTACAATGTGTAGTGTTCACCTAAACTCCCATGATTAAACATTTCTCTTGCCCAAGTCTGCTGCTTCTGAGTTTTGCAGACTCATGATTTTAGGACTGTAGCATGCACTGAAAACAATTTTGCTGTTAATGATCGGCATGAAAATACAATTGTAAATATATGGAACACATTATTACAGTGCCATTAATTAAAAATACTCATTGGTCTACCCTGTTGGCAAGTGTCTGAAGAGCTTTCTAAGGGATTTTACTGGCAGCACTGCAAATAATTTGTCAATGAATGATGAAAATATTGGGTTGTTTGTATTTCAAGGATATCCTCTTAATAAGCAACTGCCTCCCTGCTGCCCTCCTTAAATTTTTTCCCCCTTCAGAGAGGTGTTGAAGGTGAGGTTCCACTGTGGGAGTTAAGATACCACATTTATATTTCAAAAAGCAAGCTAAAGCCCTTAGAGTTTGTCTCCAGCCGAGAGAAGCACATGTTTAGAAATTACAACATTGGTATTGGCTATCCGGAGTGTTAGGAAGTGGCTGAGAGCTGGCAGTCAATTAAAACTGGGCTGGAGTTCAATATCAGAGTTATGCTGCCTGTTTTTGTAGGATGTGTTTGAATCCCAGGCTGCGCTGCAATATGGTTTTGATGTAGAAGTATGTAAAAAGGAAATGTAATCCTTAAGAAGCTGTCTGCATTTTCTGGTACAGACAGGTTGTTGTACATAACTCCAGGACCATATTTGGTCTGGAAAGTCACACTCTATGTACTGTGGTGCCAATCCTGATCCCATTTTTTGTAGTGTAAGCATGGGGTAAAGCTGATAACTTTGTTCCTTTGAGTGAAGAGCTGTGATAGATATATTTTGCAGTATGTCCTTCTGTCTGCAGCACAATGCTGGCTTTTGAATGTGTGCTATGCAGTGGCAGAAATACGAAATAAGAAATATTTCTGCTTGACAAGATATAATCCATGTATTCTGTAAATTCATGTGGATATCTAGTGGTTTGAACCCCAAATTTCCCAGCTGTGATATGGAAGATCTGCCTGACTGTAGCAAATCCCTCTGCCCAGCTTTTTTAAGCAGCTGGTCTCTGCAGCTGAATTCATAATTGCTTTCATATAAGGACCCTGAAGTTTAATTTTTACTTTTTTTTTTTCTTTATATAACTGCGGCCTCTTTCAGTGGTTAGTGTGCTATGCTTTACTCACATTGAGCAGCACCCTAAAAGTAATTTGCCACATTGGCTCAAAGTGAGTGTGGTGTCCAGATCTGTTAGCACTATCACATCCACCATTCACTGGAATAATATTGCTCTTATCAGACAAATCAGATCAGACCTGTAATCCAGAGACCTCTGGGGTTTTTTTTCCTTCTTTTCCTGGTATGGTTTGGGGCTTGTAATAAGAGCGATTTGGGAGCATTTGCCACACTGTTGTGTATGCATGAAAAATACCACCTCCCGGCCCCACGAGTTGGAGAACAAGTTTCAAAAAGGAATATTTGCCCTAAGGGTTTTCCCCAAAGACACTGAAACTAATTAAAAGGCTCCCATTAACTTCAAGAAGTTTTGGATCCGATTGCTGGTGTTTTTTGTTTTCAGAGAGCTGCCTGTAACAGAGGTTTTTGAGCTGTGGTGCGAGGCAGCCTCACTCTGTTCCCAGCAACTGATGCCCCTTGGAACAGACCACAAATGTGCAAAACAGATTCACCTCTTTGTAAAACCATTCTCAGATGAAACCATTTAAACTTGCCTTAAAAAGATAGGAAATAATCATTCCATTTGCTTTAAGGGTTAATTACACTGGCTAACTAGACTATGCAATACAGAAAGGATCCAGGGATCTTCAACCTAGGAGTGAAGTCATGCCCCTTACCAGTAGAGAAAAGAATGGTAATTGCCTGCTGTGAGTATGAACGTATTTTGCTGGCTAGCAAAGAAATGGCATTGACAACTGGCAAACCAACTCTGCTGAGGAAAAAATGTATTTTTGAGGCAGGCACACAGCCAGCATTTTCATTCGGGAAGTCTCATAAGTGGAATCAAAACTCTTGCGGAGGTAACATGAAACTGAGCGTTAGAAGGTTGGTTTTTTAATCCCACATTTAATTCTGTCAACATTTCATGCTGGAATAAGAAAAATATTCCTTAGGTTGGTTTTAGTCAATCCCCCTCATCTTGGTTTCTCCCCTCACCCCAGTTCCTTTCTCCACCCCACTTCTCAAGACTTCTTTCAGCAACGCATTTGTTTAGAAAGCAGTGGTGCTTAGGATATGGTAATATGGACTCCTCTGAGAAAAGCTGTGTGAGCAGCACCCAGTATTTTGAACCCATCCCTGATCTGGGGATGTGTTAAAGACCGTGGATTCACATAGGAAGAGTGGTCTGGTGGACAATTGACAGTTCTGGGGAGGAGCAGCCTGTCCAGGTCACCTCTGGCACACCCCAGTCTTCAGCTCTCATATAGAAATGGCAGTTTTGAGATGAAGAATTGCAAAACCACCATGTGAGAGGGAAATACAGTTGAGAGGAAAGGGCAGACCTGAGACCTTAAAGATGGGGCAAGTCTCATACAGCCCATCTAATAGTAGTTGGCACAGAAATTACCTGTTTTAGTGCATTTAGGGAGAGAGTCCTAGGGTCATGGCTGTAAATACATTTAGGTCGTATTTAGGTCTAAGATAAGTAGACATTGTAATTGACTCTCTACAAGCCTCAAGGTAGCCATACTGGGAACTGTTTGTTGTTGAGGTCTTCTGAAAATCTTCTCTACAATGTAGATTTGCACCTAATCTTTTTTACTGTAATTAAGAAATGAGAACTTGTGAAATATTAACCCTCTGCCATTGAGCTTAAGGATTTATAAAGAGCTGAAACTTTGGCTCATAAATCTGTATACAGGCACTTAAACAAATAGCCTGGTTACCCAAAGTGCTGAGCACGCAGCCTTTCCGGTTGATTTTCTAGGGTTTGGCCTAAAAAAGGCTTATAGAGCTGAGCTCCCATTCTTTCCTTTCCTCCCACTCTTTTTAGTGGTTTAAACTGTCTCTATAGGGCTTCACTTTGCAGTGATGTCTGCTGCATTTGCTCTATGTCACTTGCAGAGAGAATCACTAAAATATGTTGTATGGAGACTTTTAAAATTGCAGGTATCCTGGAATTGCCTTAAGATTATGCCTTTTTATACCAAAAGCTTTATTTCATCAAAGATCTTTGACAGAACAGTTTTTACTTAAATGTCTGCCACTCTTTATATCCACCCTGGCTAACCATGCTTCGATGTACAGCATGTTATTAAAGTATGTTTTTGGTGTTTGTTTATTAGGAATTAGACTAAAGTCACCTTTGTATACTCTGGTGAACAGCTTTCAGGTAGCAATTGTTTCTTGCCATCAGACAGAATTTGATTCATAGAAGTCCTCAAGACCATTTCTTGGTATCATTTCTTTCTCCAGTTATTACTCTTCCTAAAAGCTTGCACACTGCAATAAATTTGCCACTGTTTATGATTTAGCTTGGAAAGTCCATTATGTTCAGTCTTCTGATCTTTGTTGGTACATTTGTTGTGGTTCTTTATCACAAAGAACTATAACTTAGGGGAAATTAAATAAATATTTGATGCCGTAAAGTTTCTAATAGGGTATCTTACCCCTCCTCCCCATTTTTAAAAGAATTCATAAATGAGCAAACTTGTAGCCAGAAAATTGGTTTGTTGGGGCTTTTCTATTTGTTACAGAACAAGTAGCATAAAGGAGTGCAAATGTGCAACAGAAGTTGTATAAGAATAGAAGTACCTTTGGAAAAGGAGCTAGAGAAGGCATTAAGATGAACTTTAAAAAACTGTTTGGAGGCAGGAAATGAATGGTGGGGATTTTTCTAGAAATGATTTGCTGTTGTGCTAAAGCTTTCTGTTCTGGCAATTTTGTGATGACACTGCCATGGCAAAACAGAGATCAAAACAAAAATTTCTCAAATTCTTAAAAGAGTAAAAAAATACCAGAAGATTGTTCACACCAGGAAGAAAGAAAAAACAACAAAAAGGGAAGATATTTTAATAGTCTGTCTGGATTTCCTCTAAACAAAGATGAAAGCAATTTTGCAGGGATTTCTACTTAGATTGAGATTTTTTTTTGCCCTGCATTGTTTTATAGTACTGCCAAAAATGTAATTGATAGAGGTAAATACTAAAGATAAAATACATTTGTTGCAAACTCTGGGAAATATTTTTTGTCTTTTTACAAAAGCATGTATAATAACTTTAATGGGATTGAAAAGTGAGGGGCAGACAGAAGTTCTCTATGGATTCCGGGATACACTGCACCTGACTACCATTTTGTTTGGCCTGGGTATAAATAGAGGTCTTTGGACCAGGTTGTCATTAATCTCTCATCTTTCATTATTATTCAGTAATTCAATCCACAAAATACTTTAAGTGGTATATTATGACCCTTTGATTTCTAAATTATTTTCCTCGTGGATCTTTTTCTCCTTGTGTGTTTATTGCATTCCTGTGCACATGGAGGAAATTCTGGGTCTACTGGCGAGGACAGAGCAGTTTACCAAACAGAAAACATTTCACTCTGACTTTTGAATTGTAAAGTACTTCTAAAGGAAAGCTTTTAAACATAAGAGCAGAATTGAGCATGAGCAGACATCTCAGGACTGAGTCCTTCAGAAGCAGGACCTGCTTTGTGCCTGGACTTGCACTCACTGAAATTATGAAAGGTGTGAAACAGAGCTGTGCTTGGGGTGTATAAAATAGGCCTCTGAATGAAAATGAAATGTAGAAGGAGGTTCTAGATGTGTTTCCTTACTGTAGGCTCTGGAAGAATTGCAGAAGTAAAAGAACAGCCCTTTCCACTCCTTCTAGATACAGGTAACTGCAACTGCAGGGAGAGCACATCAGTCTCAGGTTATCAAAAAGAATTGAACAGAGGCCTCAGCTACAAACACTGTGATGGTTCTTGTTTGTTCAGAAATTAATTTAGAATTTTATTAGTAAATGCTGACAATAGGAATGTTCAAATAAAAAATTCTCATCTGTCCAAAATTTGAACAGCTCATAAGTTTGAAGACCTAGGTAATGTAAATTTTAGTCAGTTTTCACAGAATCAAGTAATGCTTGAGGTCAGAAGGGACCTCAGGAGATTACCTACTCATCATTTTCCTCTGTTACCTTTTGCACTTGAGCAAACTCATGGAAAAAAAAGTGAGCAAGCTGCTAAACACTGCCCTAAATTAAACCTGCAAGAGGTGGAGATTTGAGAGCAGAAAGATTTTCTTGTATTTCCAATATACTTTCAGAAAAAAATACACGTTGAAATGAAGTCCTCCAAACTTTGGAGAAATATATGAACTCTGAGACAGTCACCAAAACCAGACTTAAAAAAAAATTAAAATAGTATTAATATGCAATAAATGTTTATGAAAGAGGCAAAATTGACATCTGTGAATATTAAACATCTCTGCTTAAGAACAGAGCTGTTGGCAGCATGGGTTTAGTCCAAGCTGGGCTGAGGTAGTACTTTTCCCACGTGAACAGTGTGCCCTGTTTACAACCTTTTAAGTCTTGTGTTCTGCTGAAGGATCACTCAAAAAAACTCTCACTATTCCTTGTTTAGACTGTTAGAAATTTCTACCTGGTGAATTTTAGCATTTACATAACTGGAAACTGTGATTTTGTTATCAATTTCCATTCCCCCTTACTCATGTCATTCCCAAAATAGGTGATCAGGTATTACTTTGGTGTTACTCCTCCCAAAAGTCAATTAGTACAACACATGTGATGACTATGTTCTTTTCTCAGCCTTATCTTGTGATCCTACATGTCTTCTCCTTATGTCTATGAGTAGCTTTTGAGACTACCTATCCCCAAAATCACAATTCCTACCATCCAAAGCACACCTTAACTTAGAGAAAGCTTGCTCCTAAAAATAAAAAGGTCATTCAAGAGCTTGTCCTTTTTTTGAGACAACCACCAAATATGTCAGTACTAGAAGCACCTGTCCACTAGGCCTGGAAAGACTCAGCTCTTCACCCTGTGTCAATGAATCCTGTCCTGGAAATAGAGTACAGACCACTTCAATGATTACTTTCTTTTGTTTGTTTGCTTTTAGTTAATAGGAAAAAACAGAAACATTTTAAACCAAGTTCAAAGGGAACTTGGTCATCTCTATTTCCCCATCCAGGAGAAAAGGGGTAAAATCTGTTTTGAGTTTAGCTATCAATCTAGTAGTAAATTGAATTAAATAAGAAAATGTTTGAAAGCCGAGTTGTATTTCATTCCAACTGCATTGCTGATTTAAATGGGGTGGTGGGAGTAGAATAGGACTTAAATATTCAGCATTTTATGATCAAGTATCCCTTGTGCTTCTACCACACCTCCTTTGGAGACAAAGCACAAAGCATTTGGAACAGCTTATTGCTGCCACGCTGCAAGGCTCTGGTGCCTGTTGTATCAAAGCATAGCCCAAAGCAGGGTGAGGTGCTGAGCTGCACCAGTGCTGCTGGCTCTGTGTGTTTGGAAGTGCATGTGTGAGCTTGCATGTGCACGCTCGACCTTGTGCAAGCATCACAAGAGCCAGAGCTCGTGCTCTGGATATGTTACAGTGGACTTCCAAAGCAAGTGAAGGAAAGGAAAAAAAGGTTTTCCAAATACAAAAGCATGCTAGTGAAGGAAAATGCCACTTGAAGGATCAGGGGGCAGCAGGGGAATAATGCTAGTAAGAGTTTTCCAACATCAGGGAAAGAAAGCAAGTCTAGCCTTCAATTCGGAATTCCATGTGCAGGACATGGCGGGGGGGGAGGTGTACTATGGCATTTATTTAATGTAAGGATTTTGTACAAGTGTCTGTGTCACAAATTTGTATAGGATATTCTCTGGTTCTTACAGTGCTAGGCAGGCTCAGCAGAGTGACAGATATACCAGCTGAAATGAGAAAAATGACATGCATAGAAATGGAGGCTGCTATTCCCCAACATGTAACAAAAGGAAGTAGTGTGAGTAAGCACGTTCATTTCCAGCACATCTGGGAAGTCAGGCATTAATGGCAAAGCCCATTATCCTGGTGGGGTCTTCAGGAAGTGGTCCTAGTCCAAAAGCTGGCAGATCTTACCCACATTCCAGGTGCTAAAGACTTTGATTTGGTCACTCAGACAGCCTTTTGTTTAAGGTACCAGACCCAAACATAGGGCCCTGGTTTCAACTCTCATCTCTGACACTTGGACTATTTCTTTTTGTTGCCATGAGGGTTCCCAGTTTGAGCCTCTGCTCAAGGCTGAATGCCTTGGTGCTCCACATTGCCTGGCTGTTAGCATGCAGTCTGGTACCTCTGGGAGCCAGCTCTGATCCCCAGGTGGAGAAACTCAGTTGGGTGGGAGCACATCAAGACACTGATCTGAGCTCCATTGTAACTACCACCAGCACATTGGGTGTAATTGGATGAAACCATATGGCACAGGAGATACAAGCAGACATCCAGACATGGCTAAACAGGAAAGGGTCAACACATCCCAAACTGAGAGTCTATGAACTGAGAAATGATGAACAGGCAGGACAGACAAAACATTTGGCCAAATCCTGAAGCATGGACTGACTTACATCAAGGTCCAGCCATGGATGGTGAGTCTTGCTGCAGCAAACACTGCAGAAAGAAGCTGGAGTGGTAGCTATACTAATGTGCTGTTGATGAAGCTTAACTTCTTACCATTTGTAAAGAGCTCTGGAGTGCACTATCTGCTAGATTAACCTGCACTGATTTCACATCCATTTATATGGGAAGACATGTATTTTTAACATTAGTTCTGCTGCATGCTTAAATGAGACATGCTTTACAATGTAATTAAGAAACTCTTTGCACAGTTGTCAGCTCACACTTTTCCCACTTTGCTAATGCCTTCAATGCACAAAAGCCATGAAGAAAATCTTTCCGTGACATGATGGCATTACCAGCTCTTTTCAAGTGGGAGGACTGTACTCCTACACAGCAGATTTTCCCTGTGTTGTGGTATTCATGCAGCAAAGAGCTGTACTTCTGAAGGGTTTCTTGTTTAAGCTCTTTCATGCTTCTTGCCTTGGAGACTTCTTTTAGATTTGTAGCCAAGAGGAGGTCAGGAAGTGCTCCGTGCTGCAGCTTCTTTTTCTGTATATGTTTCTATGTGGTTCTCCACAGATCCATGGAACACATTCCCTTCCATCTCTCTCCCTCTCAGAGTAGTTTATGTTTCATTATTTGCAGATGGAAAAATGACAACTTGACAAACAGGGGAGGATCTTTTTATTTAAATCGTCGTCTTCTCTCAAGCTCTCATGAGGTGTAATGGGGTAGTACAGAGAATGCAAAAACCAATTGGATTTTATTTGCCCAGTGCATGAAAAATGAACTTCTGTGCATATTTCCATGCAAGATTATTTTTAGCTGTCATTCTGCTGATGGAATTTGCCCATCTTCATAACTTTCCGATTTGGCCAAGCTACTGATGCATGTACTGATGCCATTATTGCCTTTGGTTTTAGGGGGCTGAGTATGGCTTTATAAAGTCTGTATTTTCAACTCTTCTGTACTTCTTTTTTCATTGCTAAGCGCACAGAATAACAGTCAGGGGTAGATTCAATCTTGGAAAAGCCACTAGGAATTTTTAGCAGCCTGAACCATCCCAAACAACCCAAGACACACAAGCTCTGTTCCCCAGTTTTATTTATTCTTTTCCTGCCATGATTTACAGCCAAAACACACTAGCTGTTCTTGCTCTTCACATCCCAGTCACAAAACCAGAAAAGACTGAACAACACTGTTGGGCCCTTGCCTAACAGTTTCAGATTCATTTAACTATGAGCACAAAGTTAATCAAGTTTAACAAAGATCTGTGTGGGATCTCAGTCATGTTGGTAGGAGCTCTGAAAAGTGGTGTAGTTTGAGGGCAGCATCCTGCCTGCTGCTTGTGCCAAGCTACTTCTCTTGTACTTCTTTCCCTGCTATTACATTTCAGTTCTGTGGAGGAAAGCACTGAGAGAATGAGGCCAGAACTTAGTCAAAATCGTTCAGCAGCAAATGGAGTGGTGGGGAAGAATGGGACTCAGGGAACAGCCTGCCTTGAAGTGGGGCAATCAGCTCATGGAAGCAATCATGGGCACTAGCTGGCATTGCCTGGCCACCCTCCTCCATCTTCCACATTTTCTGAGCTGCAAAACCAGCACACCATGTAAGAGGACATTGCTTCCACTTTCTTCCCTGTGAGCACAGGGTATTGACCAGAGTGCTTTCCCACCCAAGTGGCTGATCTTCCTGTGCCCAAAGCCCAGCTGTTGTGTAATGCTGTACTGGAACAGCAAGGCTACCACTCAGTACAGCACTGGGGTTGGCAGAGCTGAGCACAGCAGGTGTTCATGGAAGAGGACCTTCTGACTTTCTGCTTCGCAGATCCTTGAGCACAATGACTGGCCTGACCACTGCATTTGCTATTTTGTTTCACATTTGTGTGAAGTAAGGCTTTTAGTATATCCAGAAGCCACTTCCACAGCATTCCAGTTTTTTAGCATGGAAACTGAGCTTGTGTTCATAAAAGGAAGCAATTACTTCATAGTAGCATGTACTGTCATGAGTCTCTTCTCTAAGAATTAGCAGCAAACCCCTAAATTTTCCTGTGTCCTGTGTAATTGGAATAGGTGTTTTTACAGAAATTGATGTCATGGAATCAAAACAAAATGCTTTTTTTGCCTGTGATTTGCTCTGTATCATGGTTGTTACAGCAGTACAGGACAGTTCTGCTGTTATCTTCCACCTTCTCTCCCCAAAAATCAACCTATAAAAAAACCTGTCTAGATTTTAGCCACCTGGTTATAGTTAGTTTCTTATTTTAAAATAGCTTTCAAAATAGATCAGACATTACACTGTTAAAAACAATTTTCCCTGTAGGTATTGAATATCAGACAGGGCTTGTAGTAATAACTGATAGGTATCTAGAATAATCTTCAGTATGAACTGAGACTACAAAGATCTGTCAATCACTGTATTTAACTTTAAACACAGCTGATTTGAATTCATGTTAGCAGCATGAGGAAGTCAAAAAGATGGAATGGTGCTGTTGGAGAAAAGATGATAGGATTACCTCTGCTGTTAGCCTTTCCTGCTACTTGTTTGAAATACTAAATCAAGGTGAAGTTTATGAAAAAGGCTACAACGGGGGTTTGTAACTCTTCATTCCTGCTGGGATTTTCCTATTATAAATCTGCTGTCAGAACTAAGTGCTTTACTTGTGGCTTAATTTTATGCAGGCACAAACACCTTGGTTCAACACATTTTGCCAGAGACAATCTTGACTATCTTAATGCAACAGAGTCCTCATTAACAGGGACCTGTGAAAAAGAAAAATGCACACACGCTTTTTTGTCATTGGTCATTCATAAGCAGCCTGATGAAAACTGAAATAAAACATAAATCCCAAGGTGGTGTGGAGCTGGTGTGGAGACATGAGTGCTCGAATCACACAGCTTATGTGAATTATCCACTTGGAAGAACATTACACTCCACGTTTTGAATGAAGTTTCATTAATGTAGTAGAAAGCTCACAATTTCTATTTGTTCTGCTGTGGCTGCTGAATTTAGCACTACCCCCAGTACCTACCCCCAAAACAAACACCTCTGTTGAGGTGATTTTTCCTATTTTATCCAATCATGTAACTGTACAGGCAACTAGGACAATGGTTTCCAAGACGTTGGTCAGACTTGGCTTGTGCAATTTTTCTCCATGCAAGAGCCGTCAAGATGAATTGGTAGCACTCTTCTGGCTTCATAATGCATTTGTCCTGTTCATTTTGAGTTCTGCATGCAAATATAAAGAGTCAGGATCAGGCTTTAAAAGCAATAAATACCTGTTTACTAATTTCCAGTTTGATGTACTGGGCTGTGTTTCCGGTGTGCATCAAGTTTGTTACCACTATCTATTATCTTGTTCTCAGGACATGGATGTGAAATTTGCCTTCAGGCACTCAGAACTGAAAGCAGGACTTGAAGTTTGTCCCATCTAAAAGAAATTATTAACCTGAAGACTTAAGAGAGGGAATCTCAGATCACAGGAAGAGGCATCTTGTCATTATGGTGATGAAAGATATCCTTATCCCCTTCTATTCCCATAGAAGCAGTGTGTGCTTCTATGTTGCCCTAGTATCAGATTTTAAAATTGCCACTCAAGTATGACTGCATCTCTTAGGCAATGACTGCTTTAAAGTCAGGCCCAGAAGGAATCTTTTCTTCATGCAGTGCTGTGAAATTTCAAAATATAATTTTGTACCAGCTTGAAAGAAGACTCCAATGCACTGACACTCCATCTTAAGTAAAACTTTGCCTTATTTTCCAGTCTGGTTACTAAAAACATCTATGTTTTAACAAAACTGAAAACTTTCAATTTTACTTTGTTTTACCTCATATCTTAAAGTAGTCTAAAACTAAAAAATCCAAGAAATACTTTTTTTAAAAAATCCCCTCAGAAAATGTGAGAACAGGTCATCTTAACGTTTCCAGGACTGTCTCTTCATCTTAGTTTTTTAATTTTCCCACTTCGAGAGAGAAAGTGGCACCATTTTGCAAAAGACAAAGATTTGATGAAGTTGCACCTTTTTAATGGAATATGACTCCAGCATTGCTGGCTTTTGTGATCTGGCTATAAATGGAAGAGTCAACAGATGAAACATAATGTGCTTTGAATTATCACAGCAAAATGCTTCGTTTGCAGTAAATTCATTGGCATGCATGCACGTTGTGTTTCCTTAGATCAGGATGACAACCTCATTGCTGCCTGGTTTGTGGCCTCCCAAGTTAACACATGTAAATTCACAGCTGTGAGCTGTGTTATAGTGAAAGGACATAGGGGGTAAAGCCAGCAACTTCTTTCGTTTTCCTAAAAAAAAAATCGATGCAGAGGTGCTTCTTCAAGTAAAGGATCATGAGGCAGCATAACCCAGCTAATTTTATCTGCTTCATACAGTTCTCCTGACTTAACAGTCCTGTCTGTAGCTGAGAGCTTCCAAGAGCTTGCAGAGAAGGGTCTTGGCAATGTTTTGGGAGAAAAGGAAGGGTTTTAATTTACAGGCATTGTATGGCACTTTAAAACATCCATTTTCCAAAGACGGACAGATATAAAGTAGCCACAGAAATTCTTTTCCTGATGAGTCTGAACTGTGAAGTGGGAAAAAGGCAGCATATTCCAGTGAGTGGTTGAGGTGCAGTTTAATCTTCCCATGTACCCCAACTGCAGGTGCAGTCTGCCTGTCCAGAGTGAAGTCAAAATCTGCTCCTGTCTGAACCTACTGAAGTCTGTTGAGCTTGAGCACAGAAAAACATACCTGATCCTCCAAGTTGCAACAGATAAACAGGGTTTTAACCATAGCAATTATGAACTTGGGTGATGGGGGTTGATTTTTGTCTTTTTTTTTTTTTTTTTTTTTTTTAGTTAATGTCTTACAACCCAGGTTCTCAGAAAAAAACCTAGATGTTCACCTGAGAATCCAAATCAGAGGGCATTTCTGTGTCAAATAGGTATCTGCAGGTGGGTAGGGCTCCTGGCATGCAGCATGCAGAAAGCCTCAGGTTGCAAGTAGGGGATTTTTGATATCTGTTTTGGGAAGACCAAATGCCAGGGAGGCTGGAGAGGGGCCAGGAGGAAGGAAGAGACCTTCCCAGGGGCACAGGGGACTTTGAAGTGTGACCCTGGGCAGAGCAGGGGTGAGCAGGGTGGGAGCAGAGGTGAGAGGCAGCAGGGGTGGGCAGAGGGGTGCAGGAGCTGTGGGGGCAGGGAGGGGAAGGCATGGTCAGGGAAGGGGTGCCCAGCTCTGGGAAGTGAAGGCAGGGTCAGGGCATGGTCAGGGGGTGCCCAGCCCTGGGGAGGGGAAGGCAGGGTCAGGGCAGGGGGTGCCAGCCCTGGGGACAGCAGTGCCAGGAGCTGGGTGCTCTCCCAACAGGCTGCAACAAGCAGCTGGGGGAAACCGGCTGCGTTTTTAACAGCTGGTTTAACATAATGAGGGCTGAGCAGCCTCCAAATCAGCCCTGATCACATGCCTCAGGGGAAGCAGTGGCTGAAATATCAGTTTAGGAATCAGGAGACCGGGATTTTGTTCTGTCATCTGCAGCTGTTTCAGGAGTGACTTTGGGCAGGAAGCTGATGTGCTTGTGCCCTGGTTTCTCTACCACCAAAAGGTGTTGCTTGCCTGGATACTCTGCAAGTGAGTGTCTAGAAGTGGAAGCTTCTCCTCTTCCAGTGTGGTAGAACAAAAACATTAAATTGAAAACGAAATTAAAATATGGCAAGTTCAAAACTGTCAGAGGGAATTCCTTTTTCTCATGCACTGATGCAAATCATGGCTAACACCAGTGACTAAGGTGAAGTGGCGTCAGTGGGAAACAGAATTAAGTGGGGTCTGTTTAGTGCCTATAAAAGTAATAAACACACACTCACTGAGCCCAGTGTTTCTTTTGTAGTTTAAAATTTTTTAATAAAGTATTTTTTGCCTGCCTTTTCCTAAGAAAAATGCTGAAATTAATCTTTGCTCATGTAAAATGCATTTGCCGTATGACTAATGGTTATTTTTAAAGTGCTGAGAGAATGCATATGTGTGTCAAGGAGACAAAGAGAGGGAGTTTTTGTCTATTTGCTGTGGTAATTGTTTATGAATATAGTTGTTTTTTCCAATTATCCTTTCCAGTTTTAATATATTAGCAGCCTTGTCTCCATTTCTGTTGGTTGAGGTTTATGTGTAAATGTGGAGATTTATGCTCTCAGATATTTCAGTTACAAAATCATGTGCTACATCTTAAGCATTGGGCTTTATTCATAAAATGCCACAGAACTAAGATGGGGAGATTTGTGGAAAAGATGGCACTAAAAGTTAAACCATGGTCATACAAACTGTGTGGCCATTCAGATAACTTCTGGGCCTTGAACTGAAAATTTATTTCATGTCCAAAAACAAAAGAAAAACTCTGAAAGGCCATAACTCACGCTAATACCTGAAGGAGAAGTTAAACACAGAGTCAGGGCTGAAGAATTTGACCCAAGGGATATTAGTATGGCTGCATGAGCAGAGACAGAGTATGGAAGTGGAGAATTAATTTCTTCTACAACAGCCAGATTTTGTAATCTTGCTTATGCAAAAACACAGTGGAAAATAGGAGAGGTGGTCAGTGGAGTCTAAAGTCATTGGTACTTGGAATAAATGAGGTCCTAGTCCCCTATATGCCAGAAGTAACAATCCCACAGAATTTACTTGGTCTGCATTGTACTTAAAGTTTTAAGTACTAAGTGCCCAGCTGAGGCAACCACGATTGACTCTGTATCAGGCACAGTGTAAGTGCCAGATACATCATCTGTGAGTGTGTGTGTGTGTTTAATGTGAAAGCAGCTTTTGTTTTACAAATTCTGTTCATGCCATAGCTTGCAGGACTGGTTTTCATTAACATACTTAAGTTTTTGTGATTTAACACTATTGCATGATCTGAGTGTTTGAAAATTACTTGAGCAGGCCCTATCCAGAAGTTTGCCACGTGTCTCAGTGCCCTTTCCCAGGGCAGGAGTCATTTCACACTGCTGGCATGACATGATTTCCTCCAGCAGCACAGCAGGAACAAATCCTCACAGGTTTCAGAGGCTGTGAATGTCTGCATGGTTTAGCAACCCCCTTCTTCATCCACAGAAATAAAGGGTCTCCATCTTTTTCTTCCTCAAGGTTAACTGCAGTTATACTGGAGGAGGGAATTTTAAATTTATATTATTTGATTTTGGAGCTGGAGGTCTGTAAATGCTACTGTAAAGCTTCTGCTGTTCAAACATTATTTCATGTTGGCATTTTTATTTGAAGGCCCAACCATGGCCAAGGAAAGGAAACTTCAGTACTTTTCTTTTTGTGTTACATCTTCCAACTGGAATATTTTCAACCACAATAGAATAGAACATGAACTTTGGAGAGGGAAAGAGAGGAGAAAAGGGAGTCAGCTAGAGGTGGTGATGACTCCAGTGGGGTACTTTGCAGTTTAGTTCTCTGGGGACTGAAAAACTCCTTCAACCAGTGATGTTGCAACAGTCCAAAAGAGGAGAGAAAAATCCACGTCTGATCTAGACCAACCAGAAACTAAAAACAAGGGACACTTTGAATTCTTAGACTCTCACCACAACTGACAACTGTGTTCAGGCCAAGGAACTGGAAAATCGGTTTCTTGGGTTAGAGAAATGCTTCCCTGAAGAGTCAGAAGCGGCTTTCCATTTTAATTGGTAAAGAATTATTGTGTTCTGAAGCAGTGATCCTAATATTTGAACCAGTGCAAAGGTTTGCAGTCAGGGCTATGAAGAGCTTAGTGAAATGCTAGAGTAAAACAAATTTTTCTGTGACATTTTCTTGCCATTTGGCTCTGTTAGTCTATCATTTGTCACAAAATGGAAAAATAAGATCTGTCTTCATAATATACCAAGAAGAAATCTGACTGCAAACACAAGTCAGGAAGAGGCATAAGGACAAGAACTGAGTGGTGTAACCCTAGATCAAGAGATGCTTATGAGAAATCACATACTGGGGACCTCAGAATTGAATGTAGTAATTGTTAAGGAGAGCTTTGAGAAGAAATGTTGAGTAAAAATTACTTATGGTGTGCTTGTTTTAAGAGGGAAGTGTAGTAAATTTCGGGACAAATTTTTAAGTGGCAATAGCACAGGCATGGCCTATGCTGTAGGCAAAATAAATTTTCTGAACTAAATGACTTCTCTCAGTCAGCCAGGCTAAGTGTTTGTTTTTGGGGTGAAATATGTATTTCCTTTATTGCTCTTGTACAAGGATAGCTGAAGCCTGAGAGGAGGACTCTGGGGACCTGTAATGGCTGGTAATAACACCTGCCCTTTATGGGATGAGGGGTGAAGTCTTGCAAATTTGCATTGCAGAATAAGGGATGAGATCAGAAAACCTTTCTTAGATGTGTCAGAGATATGGGAGATGTACTTAGTTTTACGAGAATCAAGAAAATTAGGAAAATTTTCCCTTAGTCTTGCACTTTTAAAACTGATGTATCATTACTAGTCTACTTACTGTGGAAGATGTTAGGCTAAATAAATTAATCCCATGGAGAACTGCCCTGCAGTCTTCTGGATTAAAATGTGTCAAACATTATACTATTTTTTGAATAAATTTTAGAACAATATTTTCTTTAAAATTACTCAGTCAATGTGCTTGATTCCGGTAAAAGTAGTAGGATTCCTACAGCCTGTATTTTACCAATATGCAAAGCTTCTCTTTTGCATAAGAGTACCACAGCACTTTGATAACAAAACATGACAAAAGATATGTCAGGTTTTGTTATTAAAAAATCAAGGGAGTTTGAAGATGCTAGGCAGCCTGTCCTTGTAGCACTGTGATTTTCTTCTTGCTCTTACAGAACTGCAGTCAAGTAACAGACAGATAATTTTCTTCAGGATTAAAATCATGTATGTGGAAAAAAAGGAAGAACATCATATACTTCTGTTCAAGTTTTATAGGTGCTCTGGACATAAGACGGTTCCAGAAATTCATTCATCAGTTCTATCCTGTCTTTTTCTAATGTTCTTGTTCCATCTGATGGCCATTGGAAAACACATCTAACTGCTAGTTTGTAAGGACAAGGTGGCTTTTTTGGGAGTGCTCTGCAACAGGGATGGGGAACTTCACAGAGAAGACCTGGAACTTTTTTATGTTCCTCCAATGCACATTTAAGTATTTCCTCTGGGTAGTGAGCAACAGTGCCTTGCATGCATATGATTCTTGGCTGCAAATATACTTGCAAGATCCAGCTCATGTGAAATTCTCAACTGAAATTTGTTGCCTATGTCATGGAACTTAGGGCAAGTTCTGTTCACCTGTGGGTTTTTTCTCAGTATCGAGGTCTGAGTAGTGTTCCTTGCTTTGGCTAAATGAAGTACATTTTAGAAGGCAGCTGCCTATTGCCAAGAAGAGCCCTAGTGCAGGAATATTTCCAGAGTATTTCCATCTGGGATGACTAACATGTGCCCAGTATATGTCCAGTCTCACATCCCACTCTGCAAACAAGATCCACTGATGAATTAATCCTCTTCTTGCTTCAAAAGGCGGTCAAAAGATGAAAGTGAAAAACTGGACATATTTCAAAAAATGACATTAATATGAAAAATAGGTCATTCAGCCAGACTGCGAGTCATAGATTTTCAAAAATGTGGAATGTCAGGCAGTCCTGTTTGAAAAAATGTCTTCCCTTGCTTGTTGCATATTTTGCTAGTGATGGAAAGAACATATTCATAAAGGAAAGGCAGTGTTTTAACATTAGGATAATGCCAACAGTATTCAACTTCTTTGGTCCAGGCTTATGCCAATATAAATACAATGCATTTGTCCTTGTTCAGTTTGTAGTTCTTCTGTAACAGAAGCAGCAAAGTTATTTTGAATAGTTGTAAATATAAAACTGATACAGTGGTTTCTGGTATTTCATAGTTGCAAATATGGAGTCTGCTTTTTGTGAAGACACTTGATTTTATTGAATGTGTCATATGCATGGCTGATCCTTCTCATGCACTGAAGGAATGTCAATGCTGATAAAAAACCCCATATAATAACCCACTGGCTTCTCATATATCACTGACTCAGTCAATAAAATGTATAATTGTGATGCTAATTAAATTGCAATTTTAAAGCTGCGTCTTTAACAAAGGGATTGTTTGTACCTACTGAGAATTAAAACCAGAGCTATCAGTGTAGTTCAGTATAGCTGTCAATTCTAGAAACAATTCACAGAAGCTGCAACTTCTTACCTTCAGGTCTGAGGAGGTGTAAATCCTTCACTGAAGAAGAATGCACAACATGCTGCCTGTTTAATTGGTGCTACATGTATTAGCAGAGCAGGGACCTATAACTACATAAATCCCCCAAAAATCAGCTATTTAGTAACCTATTTGGGCAGTACCAGTGCTGACTGCCTAAAACTGGCAATACAAAAATGACAGAACGGTATTCATCTCAAGAATTAAAACCCTAAACCAAAGTCTTGTGTAGTCCTCTCAGATGCAATTATTTATTCTAGTATTCCAGTTTGTCTTGAATGTGCCTGGTATGTTTTTATACACTGTAAAAGTAAATACTGTGGTTTAAAGCCCTGGAAAGTCCAAGTAGGTATTAAATAGTCCAGCAGTGCAGAAATGCAGGGTCTGATTTTCTGAGATCATCTGGGCTGTCTGTGAATATCTGATGCAATTCAGCACATCTGGGCATTTCTTCTGCAGTTGCCAGGGAGTTGGCTGTGTGTTCACAGGGCTTTCCCCTGTACCACCTATTGCAAGTGGTTGTGGTGGCCAAGGCAAAGACCAGGCATAGAGCAGGCTCTTTGGAGCTAGTAGTTGGTTAACATTTGAAAATTAATATTTACACCCAGATGAAAAAAAAAACAACAGATTTGTAGGGAGAGGTCATACTCTTATTAGGGTGACTTCTATAGTTGGGAAAAACAGACAGGCTTTTAGACAGACAAGACCACTTCTGGTCTGGAACAGAAGCAAGAGTGCTCAAGCTAAGACCAAGATGAAAACAATTGCTCTACTTTTCCTGTGTCAAGCACTGCTCAGACTGATTTGCCACCTCCTAGAGCCTGGAGAGTCATTAGTTGCTGAGTTATGAAGAAAAGGATTTTGGTCCAGTTATCTCAGTCTATATTAATCCCACATATGGCTCCACCAGCTTCAACAGACAAACATCATTATCCGAGCATGTAATGATCATTTCCACTGAGGATTTGTTTATTTACAGTAAAAGGCAGGGTGGCCTTAGTGGGCAGGACTCTAGGCTGAAAATCTGAAGCCCACTCTATCTTCCCTAAGCTGCTAGTCCACTGAGTGATCTGCAGTGAGTGGGTCTGTCTGTCAGTGTGGTAAATAGGCATACCAAAACTGGCCTGTTTGCACAGTCCTTTTATATCTACAAAGGAGAAGTGTTGCACAGCAGTTACACACTTCTTCATTACTGGCTCTTTTTCATGTGGTTCCTTTAATAGACATTTGAGTTCTGATAGTGTTACACCCTGCTCTCTTCTGAGCAGGGTGTAACACCACTGCAGGTGCTGGTAGCATCTCTGCCAAATGTGACTAGAAGACTCCTACTGCTGTGATGTGAGCAGCTAAAAAGTTATTTCTCTAAACTTCCTAATATTAGATATGCTCTTAAAAGGGAAAGGCTATGTATGTTCAGGAACTAAACGTGTTTCTTCATCTCCCTGGAAAATTATTGCAATCTGAGTGGGCACATGTGGAAATGAATAACTATGTAGATGTTCACATATTCTCCAGTAAATGTACAGTAAAAGCTATCTTTGTAACCTTTAAATACAACACAGGAAAATGAATGCTGGAGCATTTCCCATTATTCTTAAAGCATGTGTATGTGCAATCAAATGTACAAATGCATAACCATGCTTAACATAAAAGCAAATGTATGTACTATGAACATGTGTAAGGATGCATACATTAAATAGTGGGCAATATATATATATATAAAACATGGCAAATAATCATTTAAGTTGCAGAGCCAAGCAACATTGGGTTGTCCAGAATGCAGATTACTTAGGCCTTATTAATTAGCCCGCTTGAATATGTAGGATGATACAATTTTAATTGTGTGATCACATAAAAGGCTTTTTTCTTTAACAGATTCTTGCTTCAGCCAGTCAATAGGGGGACAGTTTTTTAACCTTTCTGGTTTTTATCTTATTCCATTCAGTACTCTAACCTCAGATCTCATATTAGTGCACATGATCAAAGTATTACACTGAAAACAGAAAAAACATTAATCCACTTCCAAGGTTTAGTTTTGCTGTTGCTTCCCCAACAGCATCTTACTATGCCACAAATCCTGATGAACATATCTCTGCAAAACATCTATGCAGGGTGAGAATTCTAATTTTTTACAATATTATTGCCATCTTGTAAAAGCACTTAAGCACAGGGGGAGAAAGAACAAAAATGTCAGCATGACAACTTTCAATGAAAGCTGAAAGAGGGAGCTGTGGGAGCCTTTACATGTGTAGAGTTTCCCTAAGACTTTCTCCACTCAAAGCACAGGGCCAGTTGACTTCAGCTCTCAGCACTTCTGCATTTCAGGCCCCAGGTGTCTCTTGCTGAGCACCCAGAAAATGAAGCCAACCACTGAAGAGGGAGGAAATTCCAGAATTATGTCATCATGCCTACACGCGGGGAGGGGAAAGGAGCTAATCGTGCCCAGACAATCCAAATTCTGGCATTTGCTGAGATTTTAGCATTTGACTCACAACCCTATTTTTCTTTCAGCAGAGTTTCTCTGTGTATGTGTATACATTTCTCTGTAAATAAATAAGAATATTTAAACTGTGTCTAATCTGCTAAAAACCCTTGCACTGCTTTCTCAGTAAAATGAATTTATTGGTGTTTATGCCCTTGGAAAAAAAGCATGGCATGTGTTTTAATAACCTTTACTTACTTCCATTTCTCTACTCTGCTTTAGAAGCAGAAAAGGGCTATAGGCAAGCAAATAATTTGATGCCCAAAATCAGGGGGATCAAGGACTTCTAGGAACAGGGATAAATTTGTTTCACTTCAACCTAAAAGCCTGTTTCTAGATCTCAGGTTCTAAATTTGCTACATCATCCCTATCCATTACCAAATTGTAAGTGAAACATTAAAAACCATTGCAAGAAGCCTTAAAAATCCCAAACAATTCAGTTGAATATTGGTGTAGTTTTTGTTTCCTGCTTGAAAATTTTCTCAAACCTTTCACTTTCTGAAACTTCCCTGCACAAGCTGGCGGGTTAAAAACAGGTTAAAAATGGAAGCAGAAATCCATATTTAAACAGCTGGTCCCAAGAGTTTGTGCTTTAGGGAATGAAAACTTTTAATGCAAGACTCACAAAACTTTTGTAGGAGCTGGTTTTATTAGTATCTGCCATAATTCTGTCTGTCTGTATATATCTGTACAGCATTGTGATCCTATCTGTGTGTGCATGATATTTGAGGTTAGCAGAGGATTCACTCCCTGCCACTCCAGGCACTTACACTTCTCACCTGTTCTTTGAAGCTGGGAGTGCCCCTCTCTTTCATACATCCCCATCTCCACTAGTGCCACAGACCAATGGCACAAGGACCTTTTTTTACCCCTTCTGTGTGTGTACAGCAGGAGAGCTCTTCTCACTGACTCTCTGTTGACTGTGTTGGATGTTATCTTTCTTTCAGCCAGTGGACAGAGCAATGTATTTGCCTTGCCAAACTGAACCGCCCTGGCTTGCTTTCTAAAAGTTCTTCCTTAGTCCTTCTGTGTAGGGTACCTAGGGAGAAGTAGGCACCAAAGGGAGGCATTGTGAGTACCTTACCTTTTTTCCACTTCAAGTTCCATGGTCTGACAAATCCCTGATAAAGGAGTCGCATTCATTAGTAGTGCTTTTAATTCTGGAAATGCCTCTTCATCCATGCTGGATTCCGACTCCCTTTCCAGCTTGTGAAACACATGGTTTACCCTCCTCCCTGGTAGATGGGAATATGAGTTTTCCCTTTCTCCCCACTGAGTCACTAGCAGTAAGGGGAGGGATGGCAGATTTTATGCCACGATTTCCTAGTTCTCCCAATAGGGGAAACCATATCTGTCCATGCTGAGACACCTCCTTACAATACGTGGCAAAGCCATGATCTCCAGCCAAGAAACCACAGAATCACAGAGTCACAGAATATTCTGAGCTGGAAGGGACCCACAAAGATCATCGAGTCCAACTCTTAAGTTAATGGCCCATATGGCAGCTAGCAACATGTCCCCTCTGGGCTTCTGGGAGAAGTCCTGGGCTAGGCAATGTGGTGGGAATAGTACAGTGCCTATTACGGTATTGAAAACAAGTTACAGCTGCATGTTCCTGTTGGTTGAATGCAACCTGTCAGCACCACCATCTTGCAAGAAGCCAGGACTGATTACAGCCAGCTTTCACATCAGAAGGTGCCAGTAACCAACCAGCTGAAGAAGCATGATGTGTTTTCCCCATTAACATGGCAAGTTAGGGCAGAAAGTGTGCCTGGAGAAACACCATGACTCAAGGAACTGTATGGTGACAGCAGGTTGCTCAGAAAGGTTCACAGAGGAACTGCAGGGTTTTTCTTGATGGCTGAATGACCCAGGACCAGGACAACATGTGCTCTTTCATGCCATGGACCAATACAGGGCACCAGTGATGCTTGCTATGCCTTGGTGGTATGTCAAGCTCCAAAATAACTGCAAAATAATTCCTCCATTGGCCATGAATTTACTCATCCTAATTGTTAAATACTTCTAGGACCAGCTCTATTTTCAGTCCTCACAGTTCACAGAATCTAGAAAGCTGTGTGTGTCTTTATCCTCTCAGGAATCTGAGTGGGTTGTGTGCCAGCCCTGGGCACAGGAAAGATGGATCACATTATGGTAACAAGCTGGTAGCAAGTAATGAGGGCTAGCTAGACTCTGAACCATTTTGGTGCATCACTGTCTTTCCAGCTCTGCTTGTATTATGTTCTAGTCTGGACAATCAGAGCCCTTGTAACTTCAGAGAAACATCAAGGAATGAATGGTTTGCCCTCCTGAATAAAATGAGAACATGTGATTGTGGGGAGAGAGGGGGAGGGAGAGATGCATTTGCATAAGTCAGGAAAGGTCATTAAAACATCTGGCAGTAGTAGCTGACATGTGTCAAACTTTAGTGTTCATTAAATTTGTATTAATGCAAGAATGGTTCCTAAGCTCCAAATGCCACTTTTGGTTGCTGTATTCCCCTCGTTGATGGTGATGACTTTTCAGAACTGTGCCATGCTTGTTTTCTTGCTAGTGGCATCTGACCTCAGGTCAGTTTTCTGTTTAACCTATTCCTGTAGGTCAAAAGACAAATTAATCTGGTGAGAATTGAATTGGAAATGAGGTATCTGGATAGCAGGTGTCCCAGCTGTGGAATAGCTGCCAGGCTGAAACATGTTTGTATCTGTCCTCATGCCATCCAAGAAGTCATATCCGAGGTCAGGGAGATATTCAGTTGACATCTGAGATGGGAAGTTACGCGGAGCAGAAGTGGCAGGTGCCCAGATTATCTTGCAGTCACGGGGGAAATGTCTGAGAGTGTCACTCTGAGCATAAATGTACATGTTCCATGTATCAGGCACTTTGCTTTACCTGGGTTTACTACCAGTTTGAAATTGTAAGGAAGTCAGACAATTTCCAGGCCCCTTAAAGAGGAGACTCTCACAAGTCTTTTTCTTCCTTTTTTTTCTAGAGGATGAAGATGACGAAGAGATGGTGGAGCCAAAAACACAGGATGACTTAGAGACAGAAAATCAAGACCAGAAGCAGGAAGTGAAAGAAGGTACTTTAAAAAATGAAAAGAATGATGTTAGATGCTTAAAGGACTGGATCCTGGCAGTAGTTACTCTCATAAGTAGTTTCCACTGTTGAGACCACTGAAATTGAAACAGTCACCAGTTTTATTGATTCAAAACCATATGAGTAGCATACAAGCAGAAAATTGTATCCCAGGGACCCATCTGGTAGGCCTGAGAAGATTGTGAAAGGCATGAGACTTGTTTAGAAGAAGCTACATGTCCTTAAAATTTGAAAACAAAGTAGGGATTCTTAAATCCCAGTACTGTTACTAATTTGTCCTTTCTCAAATACCCTGCTTATGTAAAAGTTTTAAAATAGGAATGCCAGGCATTTCAGTAGCTCTATAAAATTTATTGGTCTTCAAAGGTACTTGGAGCCCATAACTGTCTGCCTGCTTGAGAGGAACAAACTTAAACCTAGTAGTAGGAATCTTCCAGCAGAAAAAATTTCACTTGAAAAATCTTTTCTGTCAAAATCAAAACATTGTGTAGGAACTGTTTCAAGGGACTTAAAAAACTCCCCTGAAGTCAGACAAGTCCAGCCCTTCTGTCCATTACTCTACATTGAGGTGTTCTGCACAGTTACAAGAGACAAAAATTCAGGTTACTACTTGCTTCTCGTGCAGACAAGAGACACTTAAGTCATGCATGTCAGCACTGGATGTGGTAGATATGCTTGATGTCTCTTTTCCTTTCCTTGGCCCTGTGCTAGCTTTCAAATTAGAAGAAGGAAGTGAAATTTCGTCTTCCTCATCTAGAAATTTACTAGGGTATTGGCTATTCTAGTGTGTCAATTCCTTCAACAGTCAATGCTCACTCCTGGGTTGAGTAGGGGAAAATAACTGAAATAGCAGCAGCTCCAGAGTGGAAGGAAATGGGAAGGAAATTTCTTCTCCAGCATTTCTTACTTTTGTATTGCCAGGACTGCTCAAAATTCTATTTAACCTCTTGAAAGGTAGTTTACTTCTTCAGGTAGGGCCTAAGTAATTTCTTGCTTCTTGGTGATCATTACCTGTGAGCTTGGTTTTTCCCAAGATAATCTCACTAGGGAAAAATAGGGAGCCATTTTACATCAAACCGAATGAAATCTTCAGCTGGGAATACACCAGCCAATGCTTATTTCTCATCCAGAGGAGACTGGTATCTTTTCACCAGTATCCAAAGAAATTAATCTGGTACACTGTACCCACATTTGGTATCCTCACTCACTGAAGTGAGTTGCAGTACCAGCCATACCATTCTGATTATAAATTGATCTTTCTTCCTTGTTTAGAGGCATCACAGAAATCACCCATGCCATAAATCCTGCAGCGTTCATTGCTCGTTTAAGTCCTTGTAGTAATGTGGAGAAATAAACTCAGTCCTCCTGCTCCTCATCATTCTGCTGCTTCCACTGGCCCCAGGCACTGATGCCATGGGCAGAGGGGAGCAATGGGGACAGCAGGAACAGGAGTCAGGCAAGTCTGCAAAGGCAGAACTGAGGGCATGAGCAAGAAATGGGGCAACATAGAAAAAACTTCATTTTTCATGAAAATTACTCTGCTTTCCAAAACTGTGAGGTCAACTTGCATGTGGGCTTTTGCAGTCACTGGACCTAACACAATATTTCTTTTACTGATGGACACAGAAAGCCATAAAAGCCTCTACTACTGCACACTATGCATAAGCACTGTCCTCAGTTGCTGAATCTCCCTGTAGTATTCAACTTACAGCTTATTCTACACCCATTTATTCCCACAGAAAAGTCATTTGATGCTTATACATGGGGAGAAAGCACAAACTCCTGAAAGAAGAGAAGAAAGAAATTCAAAATAGAACCCTGAACTGATTTATTTCACCATTTTTATGGGCTTTCAAGTTAGTCCTTTATGTACTTTGCTCACCAGCCACCACTGCCAACGTCTTTTATTTCTTTGCTGTGTTTTAGTCAGAGGGCAGTGCTCCCCTTCCCTGCCTAACAGACCCCCAGGAGCAGTACATCGTCTGGGCTGGTTTAGCATTGGTCTCAGGCACACAAACTGCAGGCTGTAAAAGCAAGGCACAGCTTGTTCCAGCAGAACTGACTTTGTGAGGTGCTAACATTTGACCAGGTTTAAGGAAGAAGAGAACATGCTCATTGCCTGAAAGAAAGCAAACCTGACCTTTGGTATGTGTGATGGATAAAATACCTTTGGTATAAGATGGATAAAAGAGTGGTGTGCTGCTGACAGGCATTAAATGCTGTGAATCCAATGAAGCCATCGTCCCTAAACTGACATGGAACAGAATCCCATTTTTTAGAATGTGGTGTCATTCTCTCCCTGTTGGCTTCAGCCCTTTTGCCTACAAAATCCCATTTTCCTCTCTGTTGTAATCACCCTTCTCATGTTCTGAGCAACATTCAGTTTGAAGCCATCGTTTGTGTTTCATGGAAGTGATTAAAACCATGTTACAAGTCAAACAGGAGTTTAGAAGAACATTTCCTGTCAGTGCTGCATTCTGTGTGCCTACTCAGAATTAATAGCTTTTCTGCAAATTAGCACATAATGGGTTAAAAGCATGTTTATGTTGGCATTAAGTACTCTGGCTTCTTTTTCTCTGCAAGGCAAGACAATATTTTGCAAACTTTTTAAAGAATCTCTAATAGACATTATAGTGGCGCCATTCACACTGCTATATAGTAGTTAAGGCTGTGTCAGCACTTCCATTATGAATCCTGTTTTTCAGGGATTTATAACCCAGCCGTAAAAATTTGCTCTGGGCTGAAATTTGGTTTCAGCTCAGGGAGCACATTTTTTAACAGATTAAAAAAAAATCAGCATGGCCTTTTTTGAGTTATAGGAGTGTTAAGAAAAAATTCATGGGAGAGAGAAGTGCAGGGAGAGAAAGGCAGACCATTTTTTCATGAATATAGCTCAAAAATTGGTCAGGATAAAAAATAAAGTTTGGATGCAGTCTGTTCAGTCTCCCTCTCTCCAAGCCAACAGGACAAGAGAGCTCTATTTTTATAATGATATTTTAAGAGGAAATGTGATTTTTTTTTCTATGCAGTTTATAGGTAGTTCAGTTTAATTCTTCAGACATTTACTGCATGCTTAATTTCCTCATCTTCCCCCCGCACGCCCCAGAGTTGCTCTATGGGGTTTGGTGGGATTATTCAGCAGTCAGGAGTGTTTGTAGGGTCTGACCCTGGTTCTGGACATGTCCCAGCATCACTGTAAGGCCCACAGTGCACCTACACTGGGGCAGTCTGTCTGGCATGGCACCTCTTGCAGACCCTCACTCCCGAGGAGGCACGGAGAACAGCTTGAGCCCCCCAAAGTGGAGTGGGAGATGAAGAACTGACTCGGTGACCACTTGAAGTGTATGAAGCCTTGGGACCACCTTGTGCTCCTTCCCTGGGGCTGCCTTTTGCCACCCATGTCTCAGGTGCATGTTCTCCCCATTGTTTTTGGAAGAACTGAGTGTGGGATACCTGACAGTGAACTGGGCTGGGCTCTGCCTGTTCCCAGCCTCTCCTGACCACATAAATAAGAGACTGGTCCCAAACTGTGGCATCAAGTGGGATGGGGTTTTCCACCACCAGAGAGCTCTGGAGCTCCACCTAAGGCTCCTCTTTGTGTCAGTAGAAACCACATGAACAACGGGATGGGCTAGGTCTTGAAAGTGGGCAGCAACCTGCATTTATCTGAAGCCATGGGCATGTCCACAGAAACTCACACAAAAGAAAGACTGTGATGGGAAAGGCTGGGATCTGCAGCTCCAAAGACCTGCTGTGCCTTGCTCTTGCCCTGGCTCTGTGCATGGGGCTCCAGTGTCCACAGAGCAGGCTGGGCTGGTGGGGATGGTTTCACTCTCAACAGATCAGGCATCAGTATTGGAAAAGAAAGACAGGTTGTGGTGAGGTCAGTCATGGCCAGAAATGCCAGGGTTTCACTGCCACTAACACCAGAGAGAGCTCAGGTGTGCCAGCCCATCCTTACAGCCAGCTCAGGCATGCTCAGGGATGGTGTCCACCATGGCCTCTGGAGAAGCACAGCCTGCCTGGCACAGTATCAAATTTAAGGCTCTGCAACTTGCTACTCCAGAATCAAAAAATCCCAAAATAAAACTTGAAATCTTTCTTTTTATGTTCAGTGGTTATGCCATGAAGGGGCTTGCCAGCACAGCAAAGACATGACATATATCAAACCATGCTATGGCACACAGCAAAGCAGGATATGGCATATATCAAGCCTGACATGAAAGCACAAAGCACAAGAAAAACAGGAGGATCACAAGGTACCAGCAGTCAAGGACTGAAAGCTGCTGAGAGCCACTTCACACATTGCAGTTCTCACCATGTACCTTTCAGCCATTCTCTGTCGTCAGCACATCTAAAGTTTACATGGATTTAAATAGATGCTGAAAGAAATAATACAGCTCTTAAAGGGGTTTTAATAATCTCCTTCTGTCTCTCATTATATCTCTGCCTTGATAACAAGGCTGCTTCCTGCTTTACTGTTTTTATTAGTTTTCCCTTTCTTTCATTCACTTACTCCTTTTGGTCTTTTTCTTTTGGTTTGGTTTTTTTTTTCCTTTAATGAACTTCATTTTCATTTCTTTTGTCAGGTTTTTAGAACTGCTGAGATTCGGAGAATCTTTGTTATATTTGTTTAAATTTGGGGTGGTTTTGTTGTTGTTGTTGTTGTTGTTTTCTTTTCTTTTCTTTATCTTTTTTTTTACCTCCCTTGAGAGAAGACTCAAATCCTGGTACTTGAATATTTCTAAATTTGTTCCTGCACTGTTATCCCCACTATTTATGTTGTATTTACTACAAACATGCTTCTGCTGAATAAGAACAAATCTGCAGCAATTTTATCTTTGTTCCTAAAGATTCAAGAAGGTGTTTTAATATAATTTTCTGTTTCTTTCTGTTTTGTCCAAATTTATGGGCAAAGGACCTGATGTGAAATACAGTATTTCTGAGGATTATTTATTTATTATTATTATTTCATATTATTATTATAATTTCTAATGAAATAATAAAATGTTCCTATTTTTGTAAATAAGTCTTGAATAAATTGGTTGTTTTCACATCATGTTCAACTATTGTTTCATATTCTAGGCCTTCCTGTTCAAGCACAAGTATATAATATCTTTCATTACAGATATACCTTACAATTTCTTTCCCTGTGGTGTCCTCTGTGCATATATTACTCTGTACAGCAATTTAATTTTCAATGCAAATTCCATTTTGTTTTGTACAGTATTATACATTAGTGAGAGCACAGGACTTCTTTGATAGATGTTGTTGACACCAGAGCCCCAGAGCCCCTTGCAGAGCAGGGTGGCTGCTGATGGGTGCAGGGTCCCATTGCTGTCACTGGACACGTGGGATGTGTGGTGCTCCTGTTAGGCAGGACTTGGTGGCTGCACCATCCATCCTCCTGGTTCAGCTCCTTCAGGTGGGATCAGAGCACAGGCACAACAGTTCATTAGGAAGCTATGGTGTCAAAACAAGAGCACACCATGGAGCTTTCTTTGCAGGAGTTTTCCTTGCACTCTAGGCAATAAGCATGTAACTTTTAGCAGTGGTAAACTACACACTGCACTGGGCTTTGTTCAGCACAGAGGGTTGGATGTGGTTGGTTTGGGTTTTATGCTAGGGAGAGCAGACACTTGAAGACAAATGCTGTATTCTTGCAGGGAATTTCTGGAGATTTTGTCACATCACATAGGTCTCTGTGACAAAACAAAACAAAAAAACACTTTGATCAGCTACTTATGTTTCTCAGTTTTCCTTGAAGAGAGCCTGTGTTTCTTGAAAGCTGAGATCAAAGTCACTGTAAGCTCCCTGATCGGAAGAAAAATTGCAGAAAATTACATAGGTTCTTTTTATTTTATTTGAGGTAATGGACAGACAGGGAGAAGGAACAAGAAGAAAATGGAAATGTCTCTGAAAGATAATTGGTTAGAAAACCTCCATATTTGAAAGAACAAACCTGTCTGTTTGGGTTTTTTTGCTTATACTTCATGTATTTACAGTAGTTATAGCAATGTTTTACACTGGAAAAAGTAATGATGCTAACATTCTTGTAAGAAGAGATTGCCTCAAATAAAACTTCAGAGGCAGCCGAATGAAAGAAGAAAATAAGGCTAAAATATGAAGCTTAATATTGCCAGGGGGCATCTGGTGTGTCAGTCAGATGAATGAGGTAAGCTGATTTATGCCCTAAAAACTTTAGCCAAGGTGTTCCTGATGGTTTAATAGACTGCTGGCCTCCCACAGATCATTGCTGACTGCAAGGGAGATTTTGCTGAGGTAGAACTACAATCGTGTCTCCACTGCTTGTGAGCACTCCACAGCTCCCAAGCTGTTTATTTTTTGCCTTTCCCCTTTCTATTGCTTTTGGGTTGTATTTTCTTTGCAGTTATAGTCAGCAAATGGCCAAGTAATAAATTTATATTTCCAAGCTGTAGAGAGGATTTGATTTAGCAAATAATTTTTACCATTTGGAGCAGTTTAAAATGAGTTTTCCAGTTGCCTTTGCAGTTATTTTCCCCCTCTTTATGCCATTTTGCTGCATTGTCATGCTTGTTGTCTTTGATTCTCAGAAAGCAATGCTTTAGTGGTGACGATGGGATATTGCCTCATTACAGGCTTCCTTGCCAGATTAGTTGCCTCAGTGCCAATTACTGTTCAGCAGTGGATGCTGCAATAGGTCAAGCTGTACTTTTTGCTCTTTTTCTTTCACATGCATTGCTTCTGTGCAAAGCACTTAGGGATAAATTGTGCTCCTGCCTTGGTGATTGTCGCTCTGCTACTCAGGGGGACCATGCAAGGGGATGCAGATATTCTCTGGATGTGTGGAGCTCCACAGGGACCACTAACCTGCTGGTAGGAGATATAGGGCCAAGGCCATAGATCATCAAAAGCTGAAGTTTGTAACTTCTCAGCTGCTCTGTCTCCTGAGGGCCAAATTGCTCGTCCACTTCTTGCATTTCTCCTGCCCTCTCTGTTTAGCTCTGGTGTAGTGCAGAGATTTTGTCTTCCAGCGCTAATGCTTTGAGGCAAACTTGAGGCAAAGCATGGTGATATCAGCCTCTCCCAACCACAGCAACTCTGAGAGCAGGTGTCCTGAAAACAGGGGGAGCTGAGTACTGCAGGAGTGATGACCGTGTCACTCCTGCCTGCTGCTGCCCTTCCATCTGTTCCTGCCCCGGGGACTGGTGGTGGCATTGTGCCCATCCAGTTGGGCACTGGAGTGCATGAATCCAATGTGAAGCACAGGAAAATCAGATGGAGAGCAAGGACCACATCTGCCTGATCACTGAAAGAAGCTCTGTGGCATGGCACAGAAACTAGAAAATCATTTTGAGCTGTAGCTTGAAACCCTGTCACTCACTGTTTAATTAAACATTGAGATATGTATGACAGGGCTGGGAGTTAAACTTTGCTGTGTGGTGGCTGTTCTCTGAACTGCTGAATTCCCTTTTTTGGCTGCTGGTGTTTTAACCCAATATGGCCTATGGAGACTGCAAGGTCATTTTCACAGGTAAACACCTCAAATCTGTAGTGTCAAGCCAAATCCAGGAGACCTTTGATCACCTATTAAACTCTTACATAGCAGTCTCTGTAGTTTTGCAGTAAATCTGTTTATGATATATTATTTGTGTTCCTAATTATAAATTTGGAACAAAATTCTCTATCAAACAGAGCTTTATGTGCTGGGAATTTAGGCTAGTTGCAAGGTTGGTTTGGGGTAACTGTAAAGATACTAAAGTCATTTCTTGAAATACAAGTAATTCTGAAATATAACCAAAATGATGATTCAAAAGCACATGTGGGCAAATGCATAACCAATATACAATATTGCCACAATATCACTATGACTATGATAATGTAATTGAGAACAGAATCTTGTAGTGTAGTAACAGCAGCATCCCTACGTTCATGCCCTCACATTTGAGTTATAATTTACCAACACGTTATTAAACTGATGGAGAGGTTGCATTGGTGCATCCTTTAAAGATGGTATTTTGCAAATGAAGGGCTAAACTGGAAATATTGGAAGAAAAGGTTTAGCATCTCTATATACATGCAAAGAAGCAACTTCATCTTGTGGGAAACATGCTATTCTTACTGCTGCCCAAGACAGCCCCCACCCCTCCCAGAGCAGCTTTGCCCATGGCTCAGTGACATTTGTAGCTCTGGGTCTTAAGATCCTCTGCAAGGAATAACACTGCCTTAAAGAAAGTGCTGTTTGACTAGTTGCTTTCAATTTTGCTGCCTCAGTGAACATCTTTGGTTATTCACTTCATCACTTCGTCAAAGCTCTGAAGCAAAGGCAGAATTTATCAGTGACACCCCGTATAAATTGGAAGGGAGAGATTATATGAGACCTTTTAATATAAAGAACTGTAGTATAAGTTAAGAAGATTATTTTATCCTCAGCTCCTCTGACAGGTTCCCTGTTACATAAGTGTTCTGCTTTTTCCAGTTAGGTATTGCCTAAATGTCAGTCATGGCCATTTCCTGAAATAAGAACACTGGGTTTATTTAATTTGGGGGGTTTAAGTATTTTCCATTTCAGAATAATAAATATATAAGATACAGGATCTCTTCTATGTAAAGGCTACATTCTGGTAATATACAGGAGTATGTTTAGACATATTAAAAACTTCTTAGTCATGATTTTAAGAGTAAAGCTTTGATTTTTCTCTTGACATGGCTACAACAAGCTTTCATGTCAAAAGAAACCCACTGAAGATGTTGATTCAATGGGAAAGGGGTGAAATGCCATACTCCTAACTACATCTTTAATTCTCCAAGCTCCTCCTAGAGAACTGACAGAAGAAGAAAAGCAACAAGTTCTCCATTCAGAAGAATTCCTGATATTTTTTGACCGCACAATACGTGTAATTGAGCGAGCTTTGGCTGAAGATTCTGACATCTTCTTTGACTATAGTGGCAGAGACGTAGAAGAGAAAGATGGGTCAGTCTGGAGATTTTTTTGCTTTTGTAAAATAAGTTTTATAAAGATAATTCCAATAACAGGAAGTCTTAACTTTAAACAAAATTTAACATTTTTATAGTTAAGAAAAACTCATAATCTCTTTATGAAGGCCTGGGTCACTTTGTCATCTGAAATTATATTGTAAAATAGCTTTGTGCTTTACTGATCTGGGTTTTGGGCAGGTTTTTTAATTTGATGTATTATTCAGCTGGTTTAATTTTTTGTTTCATTTTTGGGATGAAATTTAAAATTCTGGAAAAACAACTGAAAGAGATAAATATGTATATACACATGTACATGTAAATGTGTACATTCCAGCAGTGTACGTGTGTGTGCTTATGATATTTTCACAAATTCAAACTGGTGTTGTTTATATTCTACTACTGCCTCAGGTCTGTAATGGATCCCACTATACCATGCATTGTGGGGATGAAAATGATCTCCCAAAGCGTTTGCAATCTAAACAGCTAAGACGAGAAGTGACAAGTTTTGTTTTCAGCAATTGATACAGGAGCAAAGCAGTAAAACTTGTTAGTTGGAGAAGAAATATTTAGGTTGCAACAGCTATGTGTCTGTTGAAGCCTCATGGCAGATCAGTAGCTGTATTGTGTGGAAGTTACTGGAGTTTAACCCAGAACAGCATCCCTATGGACCAGCTGAGTGCATCAGTGTGGCAGTGCTGGACCAGCACTAAGCTTCAGCCTGTCCTTATGGTGTCACTTATGGTGTCAGCATTTGCTGTCTCCATCTCTGGGAGGAGGTGCTGTACCTTTAAGATTTCAGGAGTCATAAGTAAAAGGGGTTTGGTTATAGCTTGGAGGTGAAGGTTCAGAAAAGAGAGAGCTGAATGCCAGAGCCAGCTCATCCTGAGAGACAAAGAGGGCAGAGATGGCCCAGTGTGACTCAGAAGAGTCAAGCAGGCAGTGAGAAATTTAAAAATGTGGTTTTGTGAAACAGATCTAAAATTTGTTTCTTGTTGCATCATTTTCAGCCAGACAGTCAGTGAGAGCAATTAAAGCAAGGTGGCAGACTTCCCAAGGCTGAGCAGACATTTGAGAAGTAGTCAAAAACTTTTGCACTGCTATTCACAGCATTTAAACCCTGGTACTTGAAAATTTGTCACTTTGTTTAAATTCACACAGAGATGTTCAAGCGGGAGCCAACCTTTCCTTTAACCGGCAGTTTTATGATGAGCACTGGTCAAAGCATCGTGTGGTCACCTGCATGGATTGGTCTCTTCAGGTAAGATATGAAGAGTTGGGAGACACATTTCCATATCACTTCCATTCTCCCTATAAAACTTATGGACAGCCTCTGTTTGCTCTTCTTAATGCAGAGCAGGATGTTATTTTTGAGACAACAGCAGGGCCCTGCGTGAGTGAAAGCACATTCCTCTGTAAAGAAGAATAACGGACAATAATGAAGCTGTCTTTTTTTTGTATATGTTACTCTGTCTTCAAAATCAGGACGTTGTGATAAAACCCTAGGTTGACATACCTACGAAGATGAAGGTTTTACTTTTCCTCCCCCTTTCACTACTTCAGCAAAAATGGAAATTATTTTAGGACAAAAAGTTCAAAATTAAACTAACAAAAATTAATTTACTAAATATGCATACCTAAATTAATTTACTAAATATACATAGTTATATATAAAAATTTAAAAAAGTAATGGTGAGAAATAAAATTAACTTTTCTCATATACTAAAACTAAAAATGTGAAAGTATATAAACAATTTGGAAAGATTGAAAAGAAGTCTTTCAAAAACTTCTGGGCCCTTTTTTCAAGTGATAGAAGAAGAGGCTGCAACTGTTCTGGGTAATGCTAAAGCAGCATGCCTGGAATGTACCCAGTTTCTCTGCACTGCAAAGCATTATCATTGGAAAATAAAACTGATGATAGACCTGCTTAAGCTCTCCAAAACCAATGCAATCACATCATCAAAGTAGAGAAACAAGTTTAATTAGTTACTCTCTTGGGGAGCTGGGATTAGCAGACATCATCACAGGTCCTGTTTAATGAATTTGGTTCTGGTTTTACTCCAGCCCCCCTTGTCTTGTTTCATCGTTGTTAGCATCTTCCTAGGTTTTGGCCTGGAACAAAGCATCTGGTTTCCCTGGGGAGAGAACCAAGGAGACTGCTCCTAAATCCACCATACAGATATAACAAAACTGCTCCAAGAGGACGTTGAGTTCAAAAATGCGAGCACAAGCCAGTCTGCCTTCTTGGCCTCAAGCCCAGCCTCAGACATGCCATGGGTCTCCAGGGACCTGGTGCAGCCTGGTGTGGGTAGCAAAGGTGCTATGGATGTAGCTCAGACCAGTGTTAACAACAAGCTTTGCCTAATCTTAGAAGGAGCAGCTCTTTCTGCAGCACATTAGATATGCACATGAACAGAGCAAGTGCTCAAGGTCAAGTACAAAAATGGGGTGTGCAGGCTGGAGAGAGGCAAGGGATAAGGAGCACGGGGACTTTCAATCCATGCTGCTCTTTCCCCTGGAAATGGCAGCAGAGCTGCTTCCATCCCTCTGGGTGCTTCCCAGGCAAGGTGGCAGCTGCCTGCACAGAGGATGTGGAGGCAGCAGAGAGGAGAAGAAGCGGGGGGGTCCCAGGGAGCATGGCTGCTAGGCTGAGGTCTGGGTGGTGCACAGCAGCCAGCTGCAGAGAGGCTTCTTGTAATAGCCAGCCTGCACCCCATGTGTGAAATGAAGGATTTATACCGTTGCTTTCATACAAAATATCAGCCTAGCAACAGGTATGCACTATTGTGATGTGGGTGGCCTTTAAGCACATATGGATTTCCACAGAAATCAAATATAAGCCTGAGGAAACACTTATCTTAGGTTGTTCACTTGTTCAGGGGCTGGAAATTACATGGAATTCTTATCTGATATTTTCCTAACAGGCAGCTCTTACTGTATTCCCAGGGCAGCAAGAAAAAAAGCCGCCTCAGAAGAGCACTGCCAAATGTAATTGTTCAGCCCCTGGGGCTTGAAGGCATGTTCTGCTTCCCACCTCTTTGTTCCAGGGTGGCCCCTCCTGCCTTCCTCTTTGTTAACTCCTCATGCTCAGCTCCCTGGCACCCCAGCAGGGTCTCCTCTGTGTAGGGGGCTTCTGCACACTGCCCTAGAGTAACTTGGGAGTATGGTGTTGCCTCCTCTCTTTCCTGCTTTGAGTTGTATCCATGAGACAAGAGCTGGAGTCAGACAGAGGTATTTCACCTAACCACTAGCTCTGCTGCTCACACATGCTCCAGGACATGACAGTGTCCACTGTGCCAAAGAATAACTTGAATAATCATGGGAACTGCAGAAACATTGCTCAACTTTCTGCGATAAAACTGCTGCTGCGAAACAGCCTGGAGGCAAATAGGAGCTTAATCAAACAAAGGACATTGATGCATTGATTAAACAAGTTACTCTGTTCCCAGTCACATGTAGAATACATCTCAAACATGTGGGATCATTCATACCATTCATTTTAACCCTCTAGCCTCTTGATTCTTTCACAGCAACAGGAAAATGGCTAAGGTGCTTAAGGATCTTGGGAAAAGGCCTAACAGACAGATAGTAAACACAAAGAATGATAGCACCTTACTCTGTCCATGGAAGCCAATTTAGATCTCCTAAAGCCAAGAAAATCATGGTCTCAGGGATAGTGATGTGTCTTTTCTTGACCCTCAGGCAGCAGTCCTGAATGAGGTTTTGCACAGCACCATTTCTATGTTGCTTTCAGTTGCAGGACATTTGGGTACCTGGTGAGGACTGAAACTGTGCAAGTGGAAGTAGATTGAGTGGAGCATTGGAGTGTGCAGTGCCAGAGGGAATTTAGGGTACTGCACTTAGCTCTGGTTTTTGGAGAGTCAAAAAGCTTCATAATGGTGTTACCCAGCTAGGTGTAAACTTTAAACTGTGTTTCCAATCAAATACATAAAACGATTGTGAAACCTACCAATAGACCAGCAAGATTTGAGTCAGTGTTTGTTTATGGCCAGACATGCTGCAAACCATGCTCACTAAACTTCCCAGGAGCATGAATGAGCCTCAAAGGGCTTCAAAATTGGTGCTTTGGACCTGGTCACACACCCTAGCTGTTTGTAGTCATGCTGGCAGGAGTGCTCATGGCTACTGCCTGCCCACATATCTGCCTCTTCATGACTGCAGGCTCAGCCACTCGCGTGAACGGTCCCCAGCCTGTTCAGCCAAAATGTGATGCTCTGTCAGAGCACACTCTGTTTACTTGGACAAGGGCCAGTGTGGGATGAAAAGGTTCAAAGGAGAAGCATGAGCTGGCTGTTCAGAGGTGGCTGTAAGCTCTGTTGTAGGGGTGAGATGGATGAGAGCAGTTGAGAGCAGGGCTGGCACAGCTGTGTCCAGAGAGGTGTTGTCTCAGGTGTGGGATTAATCCACCCTCAGGTGTCCCTCAGGTCTTGATGAGGGAGAAGACATGGTTGGTCTAAATCCATGCAAGTGGATTGGGTGCTAAATCATTCTTACAAGCTGTGCCAGCAGCCAGGGTCTTGAGGGTACAATCTAGTCAGAGTCTCGTTAAAATGGGAAAGGGGCAGGCTATGGTGTCCATGTGTCATTGCGGATTCTTCCACACATGGGTCCAGGCTCATTTGGAGCAATGAGCTTGAATAAAAAAATCATCAACTCTGTGATACATTATCCATGGAAGTGTACAGAATGTGGGAAGCAGCAGCTGCTGGTGGCAGAAGTTACAGCTGTGTGCATTATTTCTTCCAAATGGATTTTGAGAGCACAGAGGTTCAGACCCCAATAATAATGATAGAAAGGGTGATAGTTTGATTTTTTTTAATTATTAAAGTGCTTTTGGACCACATTCACAGCTCCCAAATGAGAGTTTCTTTGTCTTGCTTCCCTTGAATCTACCAGCTGCACTGTTCTCTTATACAGTGGTGGATGGTTTGGCAGGAATTTACCTGGGAAAGACAAAAAATGACAATAATTTGCAGATACTGAGAAATTCTGAGGGAAAGCATTTCTAATTTACAAGAGGAGAGTATGGGTCCTGCAGAACTTGAGCTACTGACTCGGTCTGCAGAAGCCACATGCTTTTCTATGGACATGCCATAATCTCCACTGCCTTATCCCTCGAAATAGGCAAACATTTACCAGAGGTGCCCAGTGTCAAACATGTGAGAGTGGACAGCTGGGAGTTAGGATGTAGACAGAAAGTAATTTACGTATTGTGGATAAATTGTTGCTTCTTATGGTGTTTTAAAATGATGCGTGGTCATCAAGAGTGTGAAATTATGATTTTTCAAATATGATATTATGTATATATAGATACATATATATATAAATAAAGCAAATAAATATGGATGTTGCATACCTACTATACAACAGTGGATAATGGGAATACAAAAAAGTGTGGCTCTGATTTTAGAGTGCTCATTGCATCAATCTTACTGAGTCAGTGGAATTCAAGGTCACCCTGTGCTTTACAAGATGACCTCAGCATCTTGCAAAATTGAGCTTCTGTGAAGAAAATGTTTTATTTGCCATTTAAATCATCAATAAGAGCTTTCAAGTTGATTTTGTGCATAAGTGAATAAGAGTGCATAATGAAACAAGAAAGAATAGTTTTCAGGAATGCTGAAAAAAAAGTGAATTTCAGAATAAAGTGAATTTCAGCTAGTCAATCCTATGGTCATAGTGTTTTTTTATCAAAATTAATTAAGAGAGCAGTTTGACCCTGAAGATATGTTTAAGCAAATACATTAAAATTATTCAAGCTTTCGAATTTTTCCTCTTCCTTTCTTTTTATTCCTTTTATAAATATTTTTCTGGTTGTCTTTTCTGAAGAATTACCTGTAGAAAATAACATTGCCTTTGTGATATTTGAGATAAATGATAGAGAGCAGGTATCAGGGGCTTTAAGGTTGATAGGGATGAGTAAAATGTAAAACTGAAATGAAGCAAAATAATATGATTGAACTAGCAGTATTTTAATTAAAACCATATATTGCACATTTAGTGTAGCTTATTTCTGTCTAATATGATTTTGTGTCAGTTTTTCATCATCTATGTTATTTCATTTGCATTTTCTATTTCTTTCTAGTACCCTGAATTGATGGTTGCATCTTATAACAATAATGAAGATGCTCCACATGAGCCTGATGGGGTAGCCTTGGTGTGGAACATGAAGTTCAAGAAAACCACACCAGAGTATGTGTTTCATTGTCAGGTAAGGCTGAGGAAGCCATTGGTTTTATGCTTTAGGTAAAACAATTTACTACATGGTGCATGTCTCCACTGTTTACATGAAAAGGTTAAGGTTAAAAATGGGCATTTTTAGTAAAAGTACAAGTGACAGTCCAGTGTTTTTAGAAGGCAACCATCCTGTCAGGGCTGCATGTCATTCTTTGTCTATTTAAAACAGTCCCTAGGAGATTTAGTTCATAAATCCCTCGCACTTATGAAGTAACTGTGGTGTACCACTTCCTCATCCAGGCAGTAACACATGCCTTCCCACCCACGTTCACTTCCTCGCATCCTCTGCATTCAAGCTGTCTACCCCTGCCTTGGTTCTGCTCAATATCATGTTTTGCCTTTAAAATTGGGTAGTAAACGTTGCCTTTTTGGACATGTGTCTGACTTCCAGCTTGATCAAAATGGTCTTGATTTCAAGAACTACTCCACCAATTCCTTTAGGTCAGTCAGTTTGATTGTCCTTTAAGTCAGCAAAATAGTGCGTCACTTCACTCAGTACTTTACAATTATGCTGGTTTAGAAGTTTATGAACAATTCAAAAATAGTTGAGTGTTTTATTTCTGTATGTCTGTTTACTCCTCTTTTGCCACTGCTTTTGTGTGTGAAATGGCACAGCCTCCTATAGGCAGAAGTGTTTAGCTCACTGGCTCTATCTCCATCAAACTGTCCAAACTGTGGAACAGGGCTTGGGCCAAATTTCAAACCTCTTCATTAATATCCCTCTGTGGTAATTAAATACAGGGCAGTGGTATTCAAAAAACCATATGGAAAGTTTCAGCAAGTAAAACTTCACAATCAGAGATTAGTAAAATGCAGATAATTCTGTGGTAAAAATTGCTTCTCTTGGAAGGATATGTATTACCTGGCTAATTGTGTAAGCTAAGTGTCATTTTACATTTGAGGACCAAACATCTTTTTGAACTAAGTTTATATTTGGACTTGGGTACATTATCAGATGTAACATAGTGGGAGGGAATTGCTGGAATTGAAGTTGCTGCTTCAACCTGATTAAGTAACCTTTAATTCTGGGCATATTTTTCTAATTTGCTATACTGAAAAACAACTTCACAAGAAGTTTGAGCCTGCAAATATGCCATACAGATTTATATACATATATATATATATATGTGTGTGTGTGTGTATTACCTTTGAAAGAGGACTTGTATTTTCCTGGATATCATATTCAGCAGCCAATGTATTCTTTCAGACTGCTTAAGGTCTTAGCTCAGACCCCATGTTCAAATTCTTCTATGATGTAAATGCAGCTTAATGTTTTGAACAAAACTTCCAAGAGAAGAGATGGCATTTCTAAGAAGGATAATCTTTAAACTAGGTTGATTTTGCAAGATAATGACCAGTTTCAGGGTAGCCCTCCTGTGTACACAGAGGAAGATTGACAAAAGTCATAATAATTTGTTCCATTGAAGTTCTATCTGGATACACTTAAATAGGAAAGGTATGACTTACTGCATTGAAAGCAATGTAACTGGCTACATGCTCCATTCCATAGAAAAATACACATAGGACAAAGTGGTGGCCAGGGATTTGGCATGGCTGAGCTTCTGTCTAATCCCCACATTGTTGGATGTGCTCCCTTTTAGAACTGGAACCTTAAAACCGGTGAATTGAGAGACATATATGACACTGTGCTTGCACACGTACCCTGGATTCACTCTCTTTCAGCCAAAAACATCAGTTCTTCCCATGGGAAATATTTATTTTCTTTTCAAACTGACCATAGATAGTTTGCATTGTAAGTCCATTATGAGTTGGATCTGTCTTTGAACCACCATTGCAGGGCTTTTGATGTGGAGTATCTTCTGCATATCTTCAGATCAGATGGGGATACCCACATGTGGTTAAATGGAGAAGCAGAAATTATGCAACTTGGTCTCTTGAACACAGGTTTTGTTGTAACTGACTCAGATGGAAAAAAAGAAAAGAGTAGTTTCTTAGCTCATAGTCTTGTTTTCAGTTCTATAGATCATCATGTTATTCTGTTAGTGGAAACTAACTGTATAATTAGTCAGCCCCATATCATTTGTATTACTATTTTTCTAGAGAAACATTCCCTTGTTCAGTCCTGATTCAGATATTTCTCTAGGCCTTCTGAGAGAGAAGCCAAATTTTCTTTCATCAGACCTTACAACAGTCCATCCAGCCCAACACCTATAGACAAACATACACCTTACTGTTATAGCTAGGTTGCCCATATATGAAAACACAGTACTTTGAGTGTATTTCCCCAATAGGCCTCTATTTTCCTTCCCAAAGACTTTCTATAAGAAGTTGTCTCAATAAATCCTACAAGATGCTGACTAATATACCTTCTGCCTTTCAATTTTTGGGGCTCAGAGAGCAAGACACAAGGAAGTAGAAATTAATTTCAGGTGTGACTGTCAATGAGCTTTTGCAAGCCACTTCTGAGAAGCCAGAGGTTTATGAAGTCATTTCTGAGAAACTTCTAAGAAATTTCACCTCAGGAGTTCTGCTGACATCAATAGAGGTAGATCTGTGAAGCATGTCTGGATGGCTAAAGAGCTGTTTGGAGTGCAGCAGGGAGAACTTCAGATACCAATTGTGCACATTTGGTAAATTCTTGAAGCTAGAACCCTTAATGTTTTCCTGTCTCTCCTGTTATATTATCCAGATGTGTACCATGGAATTTCTTCATTTTCTCTACCTCCTTCTGAGGCTGTTTTTAATCTTACATAGGAGAATGTGGAATGCTGAAAGTTGCCAGAACCAAGGGGCTTCAACTAAAGTTGTCTATTAGCCATGATAGACAATGGTGTAAAAATCTACTGGCAAGGATGTTTTTGCCTAACTCCAGTCAAGCAAAACATTTGATTTTGGTCCTCAAATGTGAGGGGTGGTGTATTCTGTAAATATTAAATTCTTACCCAATTAAAGTCCTAGTAAGTTGTTGTCTCGTTAATACAATATAAGTAGTAGTAAATTTCATAGCTCTATGATGTGTTGTGCTAAAAATACTGGGTTCAATTTTAGTTAATATTCATTAAAGGAAAAATCCCAGTTGGCCAAGTGGACATGCTTACTCATTAATTCATGTGTACTGCCATGTGCTCGATCAGATACTTTCTAAAATAGTCCTGACGGCTGCTACTCTCACCTCCTATGGAATATTTTTTTCTTCTGTGTGTTTTATTTTTGCCCTTCTTTGGGTTTTTATATTTCTGCTTTGTGTGCTGACAATATTTTAGCTGTGACTCTCAAATTTTTTCCTCTGTAGCTCATCATACATTTCTTTACCACAAGGTTAGAAATAGGAAAACAGGGAAGAATGAGGGATTGGGCAATTTGTTCATTTGTTTTCCTATGCAAGCAAAAATTGTTGTCTCAGGAGCAAAACTGGAATGGGAGGGTGATATGATTTTCCCAAGGAATGAATGCTCAATGCTTTCCCTAGGTAGTAAGAAATAAATTGGGCATGCAGTTAATGCTGCAGAGTGCAGACTGGGAATATCTTTGTAGGGAAGAGTCAGGGATGTCCTCCTCCCCCATGCTGGAGCATCACATACCCTTGGTGTAATCCAGAGCATTGCAAAGGCAAGACACATGCCTTTCAGAAGTGCTTTATGAAACCATGCAGATGAGTCATCCCTAGTTGGGTTGGTTTGGCAGTATCCAGAGATGGAATGAATTCCAGCAACAACATGGAAATCACATTGACTCTCCCTTGGTTTAGTTGGGAGAATTTTAAGCAGTGGTTCACACTGCATCTCTCAGCATCTGCTGGTTTGTGTTTAGGTGGGGGTGACAAAAACAAAAATAGTATCTCACATTTATTGATGATCTGACTCAGCATGTGCTCAACCCTGTATTGATTTCTGCAATGCATGGGGCTGGCCTTGTATATGAACATTCCTGTACCATTGATTGATAGAGTAGCACCAACCATATTTCTCAATATTTCTGTCTTTTTCAGAAAGTGCTTTTATGTTCTTAATGTGTTTTTTCCCTGAACATACAAATAAAAATCTACATTACCCATTCATTATGAGGATTATTTGTACTACTCATTATCTTTACCCCTGATGTTGTTTCTGTTTCATGGTGGTCTGATCTAAGCTTTCTAAGCCAGAGTGACCTGAAGAAGTATCTGAAACTTTGCAGCAACGTGTCTGGTCAAGTGAGGCAAATGAGAGCTCAGAGTTTGCAGTAGATGGGCTAGTAGATGATAGTCTGAGCTTTTTACCCCTTCTTTCAGCAGGGCCTGTTAGCATGTGTACAACACTGCTCTTTTATCAGATCTCATATCTTTTGGGTTAGAGCTGATCTGCAGAGACAGAAGTCACAAGCAAAAGAAATAATCAGTGCATCTAAGGGACTGAGGGTATTACAAACCATTTCCTTTCTTCTGGAACTGAAGGGAGGTTATTAAAGTTGGTTGAGGTATCTGGATCTTAGCCTCAAACATCCAGCATTTCAGGAGAAGAGGGGTGGAGGAGGAAGACAGCTAAAGATATTAGTTTCATGCAAATAAACCAAATTGAATGTTACTTTCTGATTTGGAGGACTCTGCATTGTAATTGGAAAGTAAGGAATTCTGCTTTACTACACCCCGTCTAATGATAACAGAAACAAAAAATTACTGCATTGACTGTCTTTTGATTTATTATGGATTATTTCCTGATCTTCTAATTTCCTCTTTGTCAGCTATGTCTTTTCCAAATGTCTCAAGAAGGCAGTGAGAAGTACCGATCTGACACTTAGAAGCAACTACATTCAGTGTATTTTTAAAGAAGAAGAGCACATATGAAGTAACTTTTATTTGAGGAAGCAGTAACCATTTAAGTGTTCTTTCAAGGAGTCAGATCGACTTTTAGCATAATCACACAAGTATTTCAGCAGTATATCACTTTCTGTAGCTGCAGCTATTTCTGTCCTTTTCCTAAAATGCTATGCAGTCAGATTTACTTGGTTAGTTCCATCTTTTTACTAAGCTGTCAGTTTTTTTTGTGGGAAAGAGGATTTGTGTTTTCTATTTTAATTTCAAGAAAAGCTGTCCATGCTTGGAAAATATTGATGGATTGGGTACAGAAATCAGCTACTCAGCTGCACCACAAAATATTTCATTCTCCCCTAGCTTTTTTGTAGTGGCTTCCATATACTGCCATTAAGTTATGTGTTTGACCACTCTTCATTGCTTATCCTGGTGTGGTCTTTTCCCTTTCAACTAAATGGATGGAGTCATAAATGCATATCTTAGAATTAGATGCATTGAGGTAAGGGAAAGGCTATATTTAGTGGCAGATATTGGCCAGAGTTGCCTTATTTTTTTCCTGATTTGGTTCCTTTGTTGTTGTCTGCTCTTTCAAAATCAACATAAATTCCTTCAGATGTGCCTTTTGCTCCAGCAGCCTGCCTTCTAAAGGTGCAGAGCGCCCAAATCCACAAGACTTGTGTGTGGAACAGGCTGATGTAAAAGCCTGAATGACTAATATCCTCCTTTTCCTCTTGTCCTCGAGTTTCCTTCTCTGTGGAAGCCAGACTAGAGCTCAGTCCCTCCAGAGCTTCTGAAGAAAAGAAATACTACAAGAAGTTTAGGAAAGTCCAGAAAGTAGGGTTGGAATACTTTAAAAATTAATAAAAATTTCTCTTGTAGTTATAATGGTGCTTTTCCACAAAAACTTCCTCACCTTGTTAGTACTAAGTTTCAAGCAAGGATTCAGCTCTTCAGAGACATACAAGAAATAAAAGACTCTGAACTCTCTCTAAACTTCATAAACTTTCCTAAGGTAAATCGATCCAAAAATCCAGCATGTCCAGTTTCAGAGCTGACTAACCTAATTCCTCTTTTTCTAGTGAGAGAGGGTACCTGTGAACAATCTTCAAAGGGCTGTAAATGTCAGAGAAGACATGTGGTTCTGAGCTGACTGCAAATTTTCCCAAAAAACCCACAAACCTCTTCTTTGGAAGAGAAAGTTTTTTCCAACCTGAGTTTCCCCATGACCCTATGATCCTAAGCATGAATCAGAATCTGCCTTTTTTCATAGTAGTTCACTGGTAAATGGGCCTCTGAGTGTCTGCCTGTGAAGATGCTGAGACAGCTGTCATAGTGGGAAGACCTCAGCACCCAGGGTCCCAAATTTGTCACTGACTTTTGTAACACATACCAAAATGTTGTCAATCATACCAAGAAGGGCTTCTTCAGAGATAAAGGGGCTGTTTTCTTTTCATTTCAGTTTTGTTTCCTGCTGTGCACCATTGGTAGGATGATCTTTGGGGAGCTGTGTAAAGCTCTGCTGTTTTCTCTGGGACACTCTCTTGCTCTTACATTTGTGCCTACGTGGTTTTCTGCACACTGTAATAATTAATGCAGATGCATAGTTGTGCCATTTTGAATTACAGTTTGGGGGAGTTCTAATTCTAAATATGTGATTGGGGAAGAAGAGTCTCAGCTACAGCTTGTGATAGAAAGACATACTTCAAATACATACTTACTCTGTTCCTATTTAAAAACTTTTGTCCTCTGCCGTGTTTCTGTTTGGAATGTGGAAACACAGAGCACAGTTTGTACCATGTCAGTAAGCAAGAGCCCATGTCTTGTCTCTTAGGCTTTTGTTTTAGATTCCTCCCTCTGTTCTCAGCTGATACCAGTTGTGGTTTTTTGCTCCTCCCATTGGAGGCTACATCACTTCTAGCTTTTGTTGATTAAAAGTAACTATCACTTGGCCTAAGATCAGTGCCCCAATACTTGTGACAGAGAGATTGTGTGTGAGTCAGTAGAAGTTACACTCACACATCTGAAAGCTAAGAGTAGTAGGTGGAAAATGGTTTTTGGTGACTTAGGTGGGAGGAGAGACCTGCAGGCAGCAGATTTGTAGAGGGGGACAAAGAGGACCACATGTACAAGGGGTGGAGTTCCTGTCTCCTGTCAAAGACATCGGTGGGAGAGGACAGAAATTATACTGAAAATGTGAAAATGCATATTCTGGCTCAGGTGCCAAAATGTCTTAGACAGTTCTGAAATCACCAGTCTTGCTTTACTGCTGAAATGCCACAGCTGTTAGTGTGGAACCTACTAGCATCTGCAGTTCAAAATCAAGTATGCCATGTTTTCCTCATAGCCCTTCACCTTTCAGTCCTAAAATCTCTTTAACCTGACTTATTTCCACGAAACTCAAATCATTATATTTTTCATAACAAGAGTGGGGGAAGGAAACCTTCTTCCAGGCAAGGTCAGAGAGCAAATAATCACCATTATTTAGACTAAAGGGATGTCACAAGGTTATGTACCTTCCCTTGGGTTTTAACTGTGTCTTTACACACCCTTAGCAAAGCTGATTTTTCCATGATGACTTGCATCTCTTGCTGTCTTGTACAGAACTCTGAAGAGCAACACACCCATCAAAGCCAATTTGTGTAACAAAATAATTTTACAACATGTCAGTCTGTGAAATGACTGCTTATACAAAAGGTGGGTGTAGTTCCCCTATTAATAATTAGCATTCTGAATTATTTGAGGGCTGTGTTTATCCATACAAAGTCTGCTAGCAACAGAATGCTCCTTTGCTTAGAGCAAGGCTTAACACAGACCATCTTCCTCATTTGAAATTGAGATTTCAATTATGAATCAAATAATTAGGAAGTGATAACCTTGCTTGTTTTGGATAGAAAATTTCAGGTGGTTCTCACATCTAAGCCTTTTTTGGAGGGGGTAGACATCATACACTTAAATGATACACTGTCACTACTAGCAATAGCGTTGAGCTTTTTGCAAGTGTGAAAATAGAGATTTGTAATGAACCTGTACTTAAAGATGCTATTTCTCTTCCTAAAGCTACGTAGTCTTCCTTTCAGACCAAATATAAAGAATATGTTGGCTACTTGAAACAGTGAGCACTCGATTTTTTATTTTTTATGTTTCTTTATTTCACTGATAACTTGCATTATACCTTTCTGAATTATTGGCATCTAATATACAATTCAGAGAAAGCCTAACTTTTGAATTTGCCGAGTTAGACGTGCAATACTTTTAAACTTTAGCTAGCTAAGGGAAAAAAAAAATCTCAGTCAAAAACTATATTTCATAGGAGAAAATTATAGTGATATTGATGGTTTGCCAAAACCTCAAGCAGTGACAAAATCCACAGTGTCCCAAAAGAGATGCCTTTGCAAAACCATTCCTTTGCAGATGGCTTAGATTATTGATACTTACAAACACACGACATTATTCATGCAATTCAGAATTTTGAAAATCTCTATTGATAAAAAAATGCAGATTTGTCACACTATCCCAAAATTGCAGGAAAAAAAATCAAATCCTGCAATTGTTCCTGGGGTTGTTTTATAGTTTAGAAGTTGTTGATTTGGTTACATTTCAACATAACCTAGTGTAAAAAGGAAGGAAGGGAAAAAAGAATCCAATTTTCCTTTGTTGATATGAACATTACTTTTTATATATTTTTTTGTACATTTGAAACTCCCAGTGCTAAAAGGTTTTTAGGTGAACAAGGAATGCAGGATCAGATGTGAAATCAATAAGTCGCTGAGATCCTTCCACTGATTTTTTTTTCCATAAAGGATGTAAAATACTATGCAATTCCCTAGCCACACTGCAAATGATGGATAAACAGCCATAGGCATGACTTTTCTGTTTGGGTTATGTAACTGTTCTCAGTGCAAACTACTTGCAATGAAGAGTACATTTGGTCCAAATTCAAGAAAATTATTTCACCTCATGATATTTGTCTCTGTGGGAGCTCTATGTGAGGAGTGAAGCCGCTTTTTGTGTTACCTGGCACAAAATATAAAACAGTTACTCCTCTAAATTGCTCTAAAAGGCCCCAGAAACCAAGGAATCCATCATTACAGCCCAGGATACAACTGTCCATTGCCTTAAGTCTAAAATCAACAGTTTTCTGCCCTCTGCCCCCATGGCTGGATGACTGACAAGTACTTCCTTAAAATGAACTTTTGTATATGGACAACATTGATTTAACGATGATTAACACTCCTGGCTTCCCACAGAGGGAAAGCAGAAGCACGTGCCATGTGGCTGAGATGCTGATATTATCCTTGGAAGATGTTTCCCATGGGGCAAAGAGAAAGAAAAGTTCAAGTACATTTATTTTAGTGTAAAATGACAAACAAATGTCCTACATCCAAGAAGCAATATGCATTTAACAATTTGTCATATTGGAAAGATCAGAGTGTTTTCATTATCTCTATAACAAACTATGCCAGAGTATGTTAGGACCTGTGATTAATTCATTTGATTGCTCTTATAACACCATTTACTATTTCTGTAGCTAAGAAAAATATCAATCCCACTTCAGTTCCATATTGCTAATGTACATATGCTTAATCACCAGTCATTTCATGGAGAGAAAAACATGCTTAGCATTTGCTATCTCATGTTTACATCTGTAAATAAATAGACTAAGCCAAATTTAGACTGGAGCTGTGCAGAACAACTGACATGAGTTTTCTGGGATAAATCCATTCTTCCTGGCAGGATAAAGATGCATTATGAAACATCTCATCACTGGTGTGAGTGAATGACTCAGGGATGCTGGTTTTTGAGCAAGAGGTGATCCTCTGATACTCCAGGAGTCAGCAGCTGTAAGATGGCATAACTATGCTGATTTAGTGTTACTAAGGCTTTCACCCTGAGACTGGAAAACACTTATCTCAATCATTTCTCCTCTACAAGACTACTTATGGAAAAAAATTGTAGAAACCAAGCAGCATAGCTTTGCAGGTGATGAAAGTAGGATGTGAATTTTCAGAAAACTAAGGTTTGTTTGGAGAAAGGGGAATTAAAAATTGTCTATGATGAGTTTCATTAACTCCTCTGTGATCTTAGCTGCTTCCTAATGCTCTAGAAGTACAGTTGGGCTACTGATACTAGAATCTCTACAGTAATTTACTGCAGGAAACTTGAACAGTGTGAAAGCAACTTATGTTTCCAACCTCATTCTCAAATACAGATTTGTCTGTGGTGTCTTCTGTGTTTCCACTAGATAGCTGTTTATTGTGCCTCTCAGTCTCTCAATCTCCACATCTATGTGCAATGTTAAATTAATTTTCAATTATTTCCAATTATTTCCAATTACATAGTGACACTGCTTATAAAAGTTATATTTGGGCAAATATAAAAGCTTGTTAGTCTTCATATGACTGACATATCTACCTGGACTTGCATTGTCCTGTGCAACATCCTTGTCTCTCAACTGGAGAGACATGGATTTGATGGATGGAACACTCAGTGGATAAGGAATTGGCTGGATGGTTGCACTCCAGGAGTTGTGGTCAGTGGCTCAATGTCCAAGGGGTGACCAGTGACAAATGGTGTCCCCAGGTGTCAGGGTTGGGACCAGCGCTGTGTGACATCTTTGTCAGCAATGTGGACAGTGGGATTGAGAGCACCCTCAGTGTGTTCACTGACCACATCCAGCTGTGGGGTTTGGCTGACACCCTGCAGGGAAGGGATGCCATCCAGAGGGACTTCCATGGGCTCCAGAGGTGGGCCTTGGCAAGTCTCATGAAGCTCAACATGGCCAAGTGCAAGGTCCTGCAGCTGCAGAGAGGCAATGCCAAGCACAAATACAGGCTGAACTGAGCAGGATTGAGAGTAGCCCTCAGGGGAAGGACTTAGGGGTGTTGGTTGATGAGAAACTCAACACGAGTTGGCAGTGGGGTCTCCATCCATGGAGACAGTGAAAACCCAGCTACACACAGTCATCAACAATCTGCTCCAGCTGATCCTTCTCTGACAAAGGGATTGAACTGGACAATCTCTAGATGTGCCTCACAACAGTGGCATTTCAGTGAGCCTGACACTTCATACTCATTTTCCCTTTCCTGTCTCTGATATTGATGTAGAAGTCTGCTGGGTTGAGACTGTCTCTAAGTCCACAGAGTCTTCCCAGGATCATTTGAACATCAGGGTGTCCTTCTTTCATCACAGAATGGAGGTCATTTGCTTTCAGAAGGTCTGAATTTAAAAATTGCTTGTTTAGAAAAGCACCAATTTTCTTGGCTGGCATCTTGCAGACATCTGAGTAATTAAAATAATGAAGAATTTAGAAGAATTAATTACAATTAAGTTAATGGACTTCTGAGAAAAGATGGACTTAAGTAAGTTCTTTTCTCATCTGGGGCCTTAAAGTATTCTTGTTCTATATATTGAAATATATTCAACTTTCTGACTGTGCCTCAGTTCTCATGGCCTTTGCATTTCTTGTGGGGGTTTAGACTCAGAGCTACACTTGAGATTTATCTGTGACTCTTGCAAGCAGCTGTGACTACTACACCCAACTTCACAGGCTGAGCTGTAGATAATTGTTCTTGCAGCATCTGTACTGGTTTCGAATTCATCTGTGGCTTCACATAGTTTGGTCGATCAAATGCATTGGTTTGAGGAGCTGCTGCCATAGAAACAACAAAACCATCACCACAGCTTGAGAATAACTTGTGTTTCTATTCCTGTTCTCCAGATCTGGAATTTGCTATCTCTGTGGGCTTTCTAAAGTCTGACTCTGGCATTTCCAGAACTTGCCATCAAGTGATTATCTGTTGTGCTTTCACTGTGAGGAGAAGAGTCCAGGACACCAAAATCCCAGCCTAAGCTCAATCTCTGGGAAATCTCTTCTACTTCTGCTAGAATATTAGATGGGAACCCCTCTGTACAGGGACTCTTAAGCCTCACTCCTGAGGCGTGGTTCTGGTTCCAGCAGGAAGGAGATTCTGCCTGGAGAAGTGTGCGGCATTAAGGAGCTTAAGTCTTGAGACAAATGGCTTGGACACTTCATGAGCATGGGGCTGACTGCCAAGATTACACCTATGTTCTATATTAGATAATAGCAGAGAGATAATAGGCAGAAGTAATTCAGGAAGAGTGACCAAAAATTCCTGGATTTGTCCCTCACAGCCAGGATCCCCAGGTAATTGCTAGATGGAAGTGGCTTCACCTTCAGAGATGCTTTAAGAGTTGGTGAACTGCAACACTTACAGAAGGCTTTGGTTTGCATGATGTTTTGAGTATGTGCCTCTCTAGATCTGATTTCATTTGCAGTGCTTAAAATAAGATGCTTATCTGGCATTTCTAACCATTGCACCAAGTAAATTTTTCAGGTAGTACTATTATTTGCACAGTTCTAGAGGCCTTCATCAGACAGAGATGCTTCATTAGGGATTTTGTTACAAACCCATCATAATAAAGTTGTCTCTGTGCCACAAAACTTGCAGCTATAGTTAGCAGTGGTGGCAGGCAGTGATACCACGACCCTACATGTATAGCAGCTCTGGTCCAGAAGCCTTTGGCTGTTGCTGAGCCGAACCCAGTGAGCTCTGCCGAATGCAAGCTGCATAACAGACTGCCATGCTCAAGCTGACACTTACCATCTGCTGCAAATTGTGGCCAGCCTCTGGAATGAGCAGGAACGGCAGAAGGTCTCTGCACTCCACCCACAGACACATGCCCTCAGACTCCAGGTCTGAAACGGTGGTGTAGACCCATCACTTCAAGCTTGTCAATAATTTAATCAAATCAATTAAGGGTGCTCATGAATAATTGTTGAGTATCATGACCTAAATAAAATAATAAATAAATAAAATAAAAACCAAGGAAGTGTTTGCTTCTCCAACATGCAGGCACACGGGCATTAATTGCTTGACCCTGAGCTCTGATAACCAGCCAGGTCCTATTCAGAGAAAACAAACATATTTGGGCACTTAGCATCTAAGTAGTTGGGTGGAAAGAAAACTTCATTTTGATGTGCTATTGTTATGAAATTACTCCTTATTTCTCCAGGCTTTAATCATCTCATCGTCAGTCTAACAAAGACAGTATGATGCTCAGCAAAGACCGTATTCTCAGGCTTGCATGTGTGTGCAGTAATTCAGGGTTACTGAATCAATTGCTTGTTGCAGTCATGGATAAAAGCATGCAGGATCTCTCTGTATACAATTTGTGAAATATCAGGTTTATCTGCATTTGCAATACAGCAAGCAATTTTGCTGCTTTTCCAAGTCACCATGACAGTGCTGAATTAATAAGAACAGCAAATGCACTTTGCAGAAGGGCTGAAGTGCAGATTCCCTTTTGCAAAGGCAGTTTGTGCACTTTTTTCCTGATTATTTTTCCCTTGTAGTTACATGGGCTGAACCTGCAGTTACAGAGATGAAAGCAGAAAGCTTCAGCTTTCTGCTCTATTTAAAATGAAGTCATAAGGCTGGATATTGCCTTTCTGCAGACTTGGGCAGAGTGCTCTGATTCTGTTGAAATACACAGATGTCAGCACTGAGGCTAGATGTCAGTTACCTACCCTGTAAACTCTGCTAAGAAAGGCTGCATTTCCTGACATACTCTTTTCCTTCTTTTTAAGGACTTAGTACTTTTTCAATAAAAATAAATTTAATTTGTGGCTACATTTCAGCTCCATTGGTTTGATGGTATAAGTGGAGCAATACCAGCTTTGGATTTAGAGCAGTCGTGTGGCTGAGTCTCTCTGTGCAGCTTTCATGTGGTCTGGTGAGACATTCTTAGAATCCCCAAACATTTTTGAAGATCCTAAACTGGAGACATTCACAATTCTTCCCTCTCTTTCTACCATTAATCCTTCATGTTTTAACAAGCACTGAAGTTAATACAGCCTACACTCTTTCCTGTCACACTGGGCCCCCTCCCTCCTTTCTTTCTCTTGAATAAAGCAATCTGTTCTTTCCCTTCCATACACTTGTAAATCAAAGGGGTAGATGTCGACACACACCATAACCAAGTATAAACTTCCTTTTTTTAATTAAACAGAGTTCTGACATTTGGTTTGAAGAAGTGTTTGTTTGGTTTTATTTATTTTTTTTAATATATGAAGGATGTCAACTGCTTTTATTTTATTTTTAGTAGAGACAAATTTTGTATGGTACCGCAAATAATCTCTTGCACAAAATCTTTCAGATGTTATTTCATAGTTTAATAGGAAGACAGTTGGAAGGGAGCAGTACAGAAGTCTTGGAATTTGAAGCTTTTAGAATTAAGAGGTTACCTCTTTGGTTAAGGTTTTTGTGCACATAAATCATGTTTTAGCTTCCTTTTCAAATTTAATTTCAAAATCATCTCTAATTCTGTTGCTATTCTCTCTGCTGTTTTCTTATTACTACTAATTATACTGAGACAGTGAGATGAAACACAGAAATATCCAAATTTACAATAGCAGATACTAAAAACAAACAGGACTCTTGGAAGGAACACAGACTCTATTTCAGTGTACAATACCAGGTATCTCAATAGCCAGAGCAAAGTCACCCTAAACTTGCCTCTTTCAAGGTATCTTGCACCTTTTGTGGTGCAAAACCAGAGAAAGGTCCCTAAATCAGAGAAAGGGTTCAGATCTGATATTGTTACTTTCCATGATTATTCTCAGTCCATGACTGGTCATGAAAAAATATTTAATAATTCAGTTGCTGTTTTATTTCTAGATGATGGTTTTAATCCACGTTTGCAGTCCCTATGATGTAGGGATGTGTGTATATATGTGTGTGTATAGCAGTGCAGGAATGAAATGGTCTCCTGGTTGCCTGGTCAGAAGAAGGTTGGGCAGCTCTCAGAGGGACTGTGAGTGCTTAGACTCTGTAAATGCTGATTTTGATGAGCAGGACTGAGAACAAAAGGTTATGAGTAAGTTGTGTGTGTACTTCTGGCCTTCCTCTATATTTATTTATTTCTCAGGAGGGCAGACGTAACTGATCAGTGGTTCAGTCCCTGTTCTTCACTTCCCGTGGATGAAGGACTATAAGTATGGCACCTTTTCATGGTTTTAGCTAAGGAGCATTACCACAGCTTTGTCCCTCTGCTCTCAAGAATGGAAAAGGATCTGCCACTTCAGCAAGAGGGCCAGCTGTGTCCTGGGGGGCATCAGGCACGGCATTGCCAGCCAGGCAAGGGAGGGATTGTCCTGCTCTGCTCTGCTCTGCTCTGGGGCAGCCTCACCTTGAATAATGTGTGCAGTTTTAGGTGCCACAATATAAAAAGGACATTAAACTATTAGTGTCCAAAGGAGGGCCATGAGGATGCTGAAGGGTCTGGAGGGGAAGCCATATGAGGAGCAGCTGAGGCCACTTGGTCTGTTCAGCCTGGAGGAGACTGAGGGGAGATCTCACTGCAGGTACAACTTCCTCATGAGAGGTAGAGGAGGGGCAGACACTGATCTCTTCTCACTGATGACCAGAGACAGGGCTCAAGGAAATGGCATGAAGCTGTGTTAGGAGGGATTTATACTGGATATCAGGAGAAGGTTTTTCACTCAGAGGGTGGTTGAGCACTGGAACAAGCTCCCCCAGGAAAGTGTTAGAGCAGCAAGCCTGACAGAGTTCAAGGCTTGGACAAGGCTCTCAGTACATGGTGATTCTTAATGGGTCAAGAGCAGGAGTTGGACTCAGGGATCCTGATGGGTCCCTTCTAACTCAGCATATGCTATGATTCCAGGATCTCAGCTGCAGTTGATTTCATTGCCCACAGTTGTCCATGTCAGAGTGACCCACAGCAGCATGCCACTGATGGTAGTGCTTTTTCACATGCATGTGCTCAGCTAGAAAATCCACCCAGGAGCTTCCTGAGAGCCTGCTGCAATATAACCTTGTCTTCTGGAGCCTAGAAATCCCTGTGAACTCCTCGGATTGCTTCTTCCCACTGACAAAGTATTGTTTTGAGATACATCTGGTGTCAGGCGTAGGCATATGGCACCAGTATGGCAGTGCTGGCTCCGGGGGTGGTTTCCTGCAGAAGAGGTTTGGCTGAAGGCAGTAGTCACTGCCTATTGAGAGTTATTATTATTTAGCACCCAGGTCTTTGTGAACTTGTTTGACTGGTGGCTGGGCAGAGTGCCATCCCAGCATATGGACATGAGCAGAGACAGCCGAGTCTCCAGGGCCTTGCACACATCAGATGTGGCTGCTGAGGTCAGGCTTCCCAGTGGGGAGAAGCTAAATGACTGTCTGTCCCAAGCACGTGTACCTGTGGTTGATGGGATATGCCACCATTAATCCAAATCTGGGCTGTATTAAGCTTCTAAAATAAAAACCAGCTTTGCCAGCCACTTGAAGAGGGCTGGGGGCCTGTTTGGATCAGTGCATTAGTGGGGAAGAAGGGAAGGAAGGAGCAGGGAGGCAGAGGCAGCTCCACGGTGCTCCTCCCCACAGGCTGAGGTGACCTGGCCCCCCATCAAGACAGGGGGCAAAGGGTGCTGCCTTCCTCCCCCCAGCTGCAGACCTCTCTAAGGACTGGATACCACTTCTGTTTGTGAGGCTCAGCCCTCTCTTTGCTGTAACAAGAGCACGGACATCTTATGTTTTGTTTCTTAATTACGTTTTCAGTGTGGTTCTTGCAGCAGCTGGGAGCAGAAGCTTTAGCATTGAGAAGCAGGATTGCTTGTTTGCCTGGCAAAATCCCCAAGTTTAGCAGCCTGAGTTCTCTCTTATATTTGGCAGTGCTCTCACGTGGAACTAGCTCAGGTTTGCTCCTCTGGCCCCTGGAGATCTGCTCGCCTCTGCAGAGAGGCAGAGCATGGTCAGGGGATGAGGCAGCAGCACCAGTATTGTGACCCAGCAAGAGTACAACACCTGGGTGGAAGATCACAAAGCCAGAAGCACCAAGAATGCTTTAGTAAGGCCACTGAGAAAGATAAGGAGAGACAGAAAAAGCAAAATCCAGTAGGCTGTATTTGCATAGAGGGAGAAAACACCTGACCATTAAGCTGGAGTAAATACTGAAATGATTCACTGCACAGTGTAATTCAGAGAAATCCAGATGACCAGACACTGAGATTTTGCCTGTCTCTTGTGAGTCCCAACATTTTGGGACTCAGAGAGTTGCTTAGAGAGATGCTTTGTGGCATCCATAAAAAGATAATGCTGGGAATCTCCTAGCCTTAAATGATGCTCTTCTACTGTGAACATTAAACTCCCTGTGGAATTGCCTTCTAACATGATTCCTCCTACATATATTTATGTGCTGTTGCCATATACTGTGAAACTAGCTGCTTCTGTCCTCTGCAACAAGTAACTAAACACCTACAGTATAAAATATCCCTAACTGAAAAACTGGGAAGCTTTACCATTGCTATTGGAAAGTGCTGTGAGATTTCCCTAGAAGGGTGTGGTAGAAGTGCACCCAAGGATATACTGTTATTTTTAAAAACCTGACCATGTGCTGGTTCCTCCCCCTTTGAAGTCAGTGGCAGACCTGTTTCAGAGGAGCAAGACTACTTGAACAGGCAAACAAGAGGCAGCCTGGGGGCAGAAGAGGCTTACAGGGAATGGTTTCTGCTGCTGTCCTTGAGCACAGAGCTGTTCAGACAGACTGGAGACCTGTCAGCCACTCTTTCCCATTAAGACTAAGAAATAAATGCTTTTCAAGTTGTTAAATGAATGGGCTTGATCTTACAGCCCTTACTCATCTGAGTACTGCCATTAATTTTAAGAAAATAATCACTATATTAAGTGCTATGGAATGGAGTCCTTAAATTGTTAAATCCTAATATTTGACAGAATTTTTTTATTGGATAGAAAAATAATGCCGACATAATTAAAAGGATGTGAACGTTTCACCTTTTGAAGACTGCAAACTGCTTTGGAGCAAGATGTAAAAGTACGAGAAGTGCAGAGAGCTCAAGCTCATGTCATGTCTGTAGGTTATTTTTGAACTTCATGAAAAACATACTTTAGCAGTTTATATCCTGACCATTCAACTGTATTCTGGCATTCTAAATGCAAAAACATGCTAACCATGAAAGTAGAACTTTTAAAAATACACTGTCCACTTGGCTTCTTTGCCCTGCTTTAGAGTCTCCCAAGTTTGTTTGGGACGAACTTGGGAACTTTGTTGTGGAATAGCTGTTTGAATTGGGGTTTCTTAAAATACATGTGGAGCCTTGTAGCTGCTGTGGGGTGTACACAGTGGTGGAGCTGTACTATTTTAAAATCATCTGGCTATTTCACTTCATGTAAGACTATCTGTCAGCTTAGTTATAAAGAATGAGAGGGGTTGATTAAAACAAGCCATTAAACAAAGAGATAAAATGTAGAACATGTGCTGTAGGGTCGTTTTAATTATAATGTATGGGGGGAATCTGTGGAAACTGGATGGCAGCTGCAGTGTAGCTGGGTTTTAAACCCCTTTTAATAGTACCTACATCCTGCTCCATAGGGGCGGAGTTTCTCTCTGTAAAGCTAGGTCCTTTGGAAATAGTGTTTGGAAGCTACCTCTCATTGCTATGACTGACCATAATGGAATCGCTGTGCTAACACACTTACATATGGACTAAAATAGGCATTTATGTACACTAATCATCTAGTCATTAGGTGCTAGACTATGTAACATCAGAGAAATGTAAGCAGAAGTGTTAGTCAAGAGGAGAAAGTATAAAGACGTCAAGTGAACAGCCAGGAGAATCCAGAGAGAGTGGAGAAGAAAAAAAGTAATGGCAGCTTTTTTCATTGTCTTGATTATCTTATTAGGTCAAAAAACCCCAGTAATAAATATACTGCTGTATACTGTAAGTATGTCTATTAAGTTCACTTAGCATATAATCTGGCTTTAAACAATTTATATCAGGCAGACACATGAATTCAATAAAAACTGTTTAAACTTCCCATTTTGCTTTATTCTTATTAACCTAGTTATAGGCATCAAGAGTTAGCATAATTAATTCTAGCCCTATCAGAAGGGATTTCAAGTCTCTCGTGAGTCCAAGTCAGTCTCTAGCCACTAGAGAAATCATCATGAGGAGCAGTAAGAAAAGGAGGCAATACATCTGCCCATGTCAAAGGTTTTACAGTCCCATCCGCTTCTCCCAGAGACAGGGCCATTGCCTAGATAGACACTGGGTCTAGTTCAGCTTGCCAGCTCCAGTGTTCCTAATTCAACAAAGTTTACTTAAATGTCTGCCATGCTTTTTATGCAAATGAAATATGGTAATTTAGTTAACCCTTTGTCACTGAGTAAAGAGTGTTCCCAGATAGGAATACCAACACTACAAAATATCCAATCATTAAAATATAAAGAAAGATTTGCATAAAACAAAGACATAACATCCAGGACCAATTATAGAAAAATGGGAAATACTTATTTAAGAAGAGCATGGAAGACTTGAAGGAGTTACTGCTTCTTGCTCTTGGCTGTAGCTTGTTGGCACATGAAGGTCGGACTGTTCCCTTGAGGACTTCAGCTGTCGTTTGTTATTTTAAAGATGTTGAAAAGTGGTAGGTGGGATAGCTAACAATCTCCATACTGGCTTGTGGGGCACTCTACCACGTAGTCAGGATACCCATGGCACCAGTCTTGCTCCTAAGCATCCCCAGCTAAAGAAAATATACAAAGATAACTCAGCTGCCATTAGGATGAGGAAAAACTCAATTCTGCTTATACAGTGTAAAGTGTGATTCTTTTTATTCTTAGAAGACCTCAGTAGCAGAGGACTCAGTCATTGATCCAACAATGACACACAGCTTGTCAGCTGATGCTCTCAAGATAACACACCTTGAGGTGAACTTTGGAGGGTCTTACATAGACTTGCTTCAAGTTGCCTGAGTTAAAAGTTAGAAGAGAAACAAGGGAAGAACTCTCCCTAAGGGGATATCATGGGCCAAGATGCCATTCTCTGTTTGGTTGGCATCTGGTTAGTTGAAGTTCTCACTTCTGGAAATGAAACTAAGCACTTTACCATGACTGTCATGGAGAGGTTATCTCAGGTTTTTAGCATCATGCTCAGACTCATCCTATATTTTCCCTAGGACCAATGGAACAACACATTTTAGGGTCAAAGTTAGTTCTTTGCATGTGTCCTGTTGGCTTTAGTAGAATTGCTGGTGTGCAAGGAGTATGAATAAAGTTTATACAGTGATTCCTAAAATACAAAATGCTAATTACAGTATGCTTCCCAAGGGAGAGAATTGAAGATGGCTGACCATGTAACCTCTCTCTTCTCTACCTCTTTTCCTCCAGTCCTCCGTGATGTCAGTCTGTTTTGCTCGCTTTCACCCAAACCTGGTTGTCGGTGGAACGTACTCTGGCCAAATTGTCTTGTGGGATAATCGCAGTCACAGGCGCACTCCAGTTCAGAGAACTCCCTTATCTGCTGCTGCTCACACGGTAAGGATAAAAATCTCCTTCTTTTTTCCTTAGAGGAGATGGTCACCAGGGAAAGCAGCTGCTGAGTTGTGTCTACAATGCTAGTTGCCACACGGATGAAAACAGAAGTGTGGTCCTTGAAGGGAAGAGAGTAGGCACGAGACATGAACAACCACCTCTTGTAAGTGCTTAATCATCACATTGTACAATCAAGTCAGGATATTATTCTCCTTTCCAAGGAAGAAGGCAGGATGAGTACAACACTTGAGTGAAGCACCTATGTGCCAGCACAGTGGCACTGTAATTCTTGTCCCCATACTGTGGAGAGTGTATGTCTCTCAGTCCGACGTGGAAGGCAATTCAAGTCATTGTTGTTGTCTTGGTGTACACAAATTTCTCCTTTGAGCCAGATTAGGCACCTATGAGGTGGATTCCTATAAGTAGGTACGGGTGCCCTTGGGAAAAATGGGGCAATTTGCTTCTGTTTTCTAATACAGTAATATGCAAATCACTGCCATAGACTTGTGCTCCAGGGCCACAGGGCAGAGTTTGTACACTGAGGGACAGTTTGTTTCAATGGAATGATGCAGGAGAGCATTTTGCTAACACACATAGGTTCTTGCAGATAATTAATGATGGTGGCTGTGGGCTCTAGTGATGTGTGGAAGATAAATGGGCAGAACAGTAGCACAAAATGCCTGAGAAAGAAGAGACTTCATCTGTGATACAAGGATGATGTCTGTGATAGGAGAGTCTCTTACATTGCAAAGTACTTATATTGTGCTGGAGGAAGAGACAAGCCTGGATAGCCTGCTGAAGTGTCCTCACTCAGCAGACAGATGGCAGATGGCACTGACATCCAGTCTATCCTGCACAAATGCCTTGTGCATTCTTGAGCTCTCCTCCTCCAGAGTATGGGCTCAGGCAGACTCTTCAGGAGAGATGGAGTAGCTCATCCTGGGAGTGGGCTTAGGGCAATTCCTGAATGGAAAATGAGAAGGAGGAGAAAAATGAAAAAGCATGATATAACAGTGCAGAAAACTACAGATTTTCTGTAACATAAGGAACTTAAAAATCTTGTTCTAGCAGAATGAATGATCAGACTATCAGTACTATCAGTGACAGTACTTTTGCAGCTCCAGCTTTTACAGTTCTGTGATTCTAATGTTTGGAATTTGCAGATCAAGGTTCAGCTTTCAGTTGACTGTGACAACATAATCCCTGGAGTTAAAAGATAACTCCAGAAGCCATGCCATGTGAATTACTGCTAAAGATTCAGTATGGGGCCAGTATTATGATTGCAAGTCTCTTATATTAAAAATTACAGGTGTGCACAGACATGCTTAGTGAGCCAGGCAATACAAATATTGTTCCCTAAATTTCCACTATCATGAATGTTGATGTAATTACCTAATGATCTGTGCCACGGGTTGTAACTTCAACATTGCTTTTCATTTCCCTAACGTTTTTGCTCATTTTGTTGCCAGTAATGTTGTTCAATCTGCCTGAAAAGAAACAGTCTCTCCTGGAAGTGCAATTTAGAGATGTAGCAGACCAGAAAACTAGTGGTAGAAGTGACTGTCACTGAAAATTGAACAACTGGGACTCAAAATCTAGTGGAAAAGCAAAGATTAATGGAAAGTAATTTGTTTACACTTAAAAATCATTTAAGGCAAAATTGTACCTCCTGGAATTACATATTAAAGCAGTTTTATTATTGCAATAGAACAATATGGAATGTTTTGCTTTTGAAAAATATAAATAAATTACTTTCAGTTGTGGATGGGCACTTTATGTGCCGTCGTGAATTGGTATAAATAAGTGTTTACTCAGTCTAACATGAGGAAGCATGATGTTTTAAGGAGTGCTCAGATTTTGCAATAAGAGTTGCTTACTTTATATTAGTACATAGGAATTACTTACATAAACTTTAAATGGTTTGGCTGCAAAAACTCGGTTGCAAAAGGCTGGCTTGAATCCTTGCTGCCAAGAAAAAGAAATAATTAAATTAAGATGCTAGTGATGTTACTTTTTGTACTGCTAGATGTGTGAGCTAAATAGTCTTTTTTTAATTTGAAAAAATGGGAAAAAAGGATTTTTCTCTTTTCTTTCCCTTGCTTTGTTTATTTGAAACAGATAGATTGTGCTGTTTTCCCTGACTTAAACCTTCCTGAAATTCAGTATCACTGATTACTGCCTGGATTCACCAGGAAAGAGAATTCTACCCACAGCTTACTCACTAATTTCCTTTCACACCCACCACACATCTGCACTTGGGACAACAGGAAATTTTAATTAAGACGAAACCTTTTTGCATGATGATTTCATTTCCAAGATAAATAAAAGCAAGCTGGCAGCAACCTTGAAAGGAAGGAGCCTGTTTAGACTTTCTGTTACATACAGTTGGTTGTCTTTTTCATCCGCTTTCCTTACATCTTTTAATTTCTGCCATGAGTTTTATTGTGCATGAAATTGATGGCTGGTAGCCCTGATTAAAGCCAGGCCTGACACACTGAGGTGCTGCTGGAAAGACATGGCTCACTCTTTCCCCCACACTAAATATTCTATATATTCCACTGCTTGCTGTAGCTTCCTCTCACCCACTCTGTCTGTTTGGACTACTGGAAGTCAAAAGACCATGAAAAAAATAGGTCTATGCTTATTTCACACATCAGTATGCAGTAATCATGTTTAGCATCAGGGTCATTAGCTTACACTATTTAGCAAGAAGGTCCATGATATGAGGAAAATAGTGTGAGACACATGGGAGGGACCAGCTGGGGTCCATTTGATGATCTGGGAGAAACCAGGTACCTGACATTCTTGAGAGAAAGAAAAGAATTGGCATCAAATGGACCTTGTGGCTTACTGGTGTGTACAGGTTGCCTCCAAGCACAAGGTACTATTTCAGCAGCAGCTGCTTAGTCCATCTCAGTGTGGGCACAAACACTGTTTGTACAGGTGCTGGATCTTTGGCTCTTGGGGAGGGGACATTTACTGGGCTCAGGCATCAAGCCTGAGAGTGAGCCAGAGCTCTGAGGATTTCTGCCATTCCCCACTGACTGGGTAGGTGACCTGCAGCTGGATCTTGACATAAGTGGCAGTTTTGCCATTCCTTTCAGCAGGAACAAATGCTACATTCCTAACACTGCATGGAGTTGGCTTAGAAGCTCCCTAGGGATGTCTTATAAGTTGGTCCAAATTTTCTTTAATTAAGCAAAGTATTAGAGAAAAATGCATTTTTTTCTTTCTGGAGATGCAGGTCTTCTGTTTATTGGTAAATGCAACAGAGAAATTAAACTTTTCTTGGCTTGACTTTTTTATATGTCTAACCCTTAATTTAGCAGAATCACTAGTACTGGTCAAAGGAAATTAAATCTTTTTGTTCAGTATGACTGATTTTTCACTCTGGAGATTGCTGAACTTGACCCATCCCTCATATGTCACCATCAGATATCAGATGACACTTTAGGCTCAAAATGTTACCAGGTTCCTTGGAAAAGGAATAGGCCAAGTTTCATTATGCATACTAACTGGAATTCAGCCTCCATGGAATGACTGTACTATGGTGAACCAGGTGTAACACCCTAAATTTAGTCACTCCCCACTTACAATGACAGATTTTAAAAGGTGTGTTGGCCAACGCTGAAGAACATTGATGTGCTTGTTCATGTTCTTCAACTGGAGTACATTTGCAAATATTTAGCATGCAAGCCAAATTCTGAAACAGTTCAAGTTCTATGCAGTTGTTTTCTTGAATAAAGTTTTCATTTTGATTCCATTTCGACAGTTTTCCTCTTTGTGCTAGTTATTTTCAGTGTCAAAAGCCATCAGTAGAATGATACATGTCCCTGTGGGTGAAATCTCATCCACATAATTTGGTATTTTCACAGCATTACTCAGCTGGGCTGTTTTATTATGAGGAAAATGAAACTTTGAAAACATTTCCACCTCCATAACATACTTCTTAAAATTTAAATGAAAAAGAGTCACAAAAACCCAACCAAAACAATTCCTATCTGGCAAAAGCTGAGTCTTATATTTTCCAGGCATTGTGTTACTACTTAATAATTCTTTAAAATAACATATGAGACATTAGAAATTTGTTTGTGAAAATGTAAGAATGGCTCTCTGACTTCCAGTGTTCTGTTTTCAGCATCCTGTGTATTGTGTGAATGTAGTTGGAACACAGAATGCACACAATCTTATTACTGTCTCTACGGATGGCAAAATGTGCTCCTGGAGCCTGGACATGCTCTCAACTCCACAGGTGGGTTTGTTTTCACCTACACTGGGGGGAAAAGTGTCTTTGGTAGAGCAGGATGCCTGGGTAGTGGACATAGCTCCTGAAAGCCAAAATCTCACATCCTATACAAACTAAAACCAATGGATGCACTTGAAAGAGTACAGCTTGTTTCCAGCAGTCTCTGCTCAAAGAGCCAAACCCCATTTCCTTTACCACAAATCATGTAATTATTGTAATACGTTAATACGTAGGTCAGTTTCAAGTGAAAATGAAATAGTCCATTTTAAAGCATGGTAATTACAGAAGTCGCCTGTGGTATAAATTGCACTTATTCTACAGCATTGTTTAACAAATATGGACTAGATTGCACTGCTGCTGAGCACACCCTAGGCACTGCAGGTTTCCAAGGCACACAGTCAGAAACTCAGAAACTTACTTTGCTGGCAGCCTTCAGTAACGAAAGGAACAAACAATTCAAATCAAAAGTTTTAGAACTAATTCTCCCCCTCTGGAATGTTTGTTGCTATTGTCTGTTCCCCCCCTCCTCTCCTTTGTATCAGAAATAAAAGGAAACACAGGAAAATTGCCCAAACCACTAGTGATTATAATAATGGAAACTAAACAAAGAATCCAATGCTGAAAAAGGTGTACAGAAAGCATCTTTTAAGTGTTATCTTGTGAAGAAGTACATTTTCTATTCTAACACATCACTCATTTTTATACACAATTTCTTAGAAAAAAAAATTAATATTTTTACTAAACATCGTGGGATCTGATCTTGTTTCAAAATGCTGCATAAAAACTCCTGATAATGATTCCATTAATCATGCTTTAATGTGCAATTACTATTGAATTATTTGCTTTTCAATGTTGACACAAGAGGTGGGACCTCTTTATCCTAACCTCAGCCTTCTAAAAGTTGATGTGTCAAGTCTAAGTTAGAAATTCAAGTTTTCTGTACAGTTGAGGTAGAGAGAGGCTGGTACTTCTGGAGGATGACTCACCCCATCCCAATATGAAAAGCCATTTCAGATACCCACCCTGGGACACAGAACTGTCCTATCTTAGGGTGGAAGAGGATTCTGGAAGTCATCAAATCTACTCCTCTACTCAAAGTGAGGAGGCCAACTTCAAAGTTCAGCCACGTTGCTCATGTAAGGCAACAGTGTGGGGCTGGTAGTTGTGCCCTGGGACTGTAAGAAACCATGACTCTTCTGCAATAGAAATGGGGGCATCTAAAATGGCCCAGGCATCTATCTTCAGGCACCCTAATCCCTTCCACAGTTGCTCACCTAAACATCAAGAAGATAAATCCCACCCCTGCATATTCACTTACTGGAATACTAAAGTCTGAAGCACAGATCTGTGAACATCTGAGTTCCAGTACCTCATCACTCAAATGGAATTTTCCTGCTCCAAAACTGGCTCTCAACAAGGATGGGAACACACCCCACATTACTCTGAAGTTTGGCACATGGCTCATGGTGATTTAGAAAAGAAAGGCACAGGACTTGACATCCAGCTGCATGCCATAGCTTTAAACTGGGAGGAGTAAAGTGTTACTGATGTGTGTCAGTCTGAAACTTTCCAAAGACACAGCTCCAGAGCACTTGTGTACAGTCATGGTGTGGGCACTGGGAGCAGAGAGTCCACCACAGTCTATGGCCATGTCTCTGCAGAGACACTAAATTATGATCTCACCCCAGAAGACTTTAACAAAAATATATGGTCTCTCTGGCATATTAACAGAATTTCTTCTCCCTCACTCACATGTTTACAGAAATATGGGGTGGTCTCCAAATGCAATTTACCTGCCTTGTTTTGCCTTTATAATAAAACCAAATTTATTTCAAAGAAAAGCATAAACCAAGCAGAAGTATTTCTTTTCAAATTGTGGATTTGCATTGCTCTTCTCTCACAGGGATACCCACTTTCTTTACAGCAAAAAAGCCCTTTTGAGAAAAACCCTACAGGTTTTGGCCCTAGAAGAACAGTAGCATAGACTTTTTAAACATAGAGAACATAACCACTTAAATAGCTAAAAATAAAAATGATGAAATCATTCAGGCCTTTTTTGGATCCTTGGGTTACACCATTTAGGCTGAAAAACTAAAAAGTTGTGCAAAATATGCTCAAAGCATACACATCTTGCAACAGCCACAAACTTGCATGGTGATTGTATTTTCAATTGCAAAAATAGGCATGCTGATTTCCTTTAAAATATGACTACCAAAGGAAAACAGAAAACATTCCTGCCAGTTTGTAGCTTGATGATGGAGTCTAGAGGGAGTGTTTATGGTTACCTCAGAAAATCCCTAAAAAGCAATGCTTAAAATGGTGGTAGTGACAAGACCCCAACTTTTAAATTTTGTTCTGCAAAGGGACAAATGACACAGTAGTGCAATAAATGCCTCACATGCACACATTATTACATGTGCTTCCTGACAACTGATTTCCAGAATGTAAATAGAAGGGTATTGCATGATTTATTAAAGCCTGAGGCTGGCAAATGTAACCATTAAGGTATTATCTTCAGTTTCTGCGCCATTAGATTTTAAATTCTCACCTGTCATCTCTGGCTGATTTAAGATGATGCAGAAAAGACCAGTGCCTTCCTGCCAGTCTGATATGTGTGACAGACAACACTAGGGATGGCAGGAGCATCCTGGTTGGTGACATAGCATCTTCTTACAACATCTTATGTAGAAACCAAAGTCCTGTGACTGAATCAAATGATTCCTCTCCTTCTATCCCATGTAATATTTAGAAATCAGTTATAAAAAACTCCAACCCAGACTAACAAAAGGAGAATCCTGACATAATAACAAAACTTGTTTTGGTAGGAGAGCATGGAGCTGGTATACAATAAGTCCAAACCAGTGGCGGTCACAGGAATGGCTTTCCCAACTGGAGATGTCAATAACTTTGTCGTGGGCAGTGAAGAGGGAACAGTCTACACAGCCTGTCGTCATGGAAGGTGAAGTTAAGCCTTTTGTGTTATAAAACATTGTGTACCTGTGTCAATGAGAGATAGCCAAGTGTTTTCAGTGTTTTTTTCTCTTGGATCAACAAGAGAACTTTGCTGTTCCTGTGACCAGCACAGGAGCTGTCCGACTTTGAGCATCTGTGCTACAGAGTGTTATACTGGGGCAGTTACCCCAGGCTCCCTGTGTAGTTGGTGGGGAGCAATGATTACTCTTAGGTTGACTTCCTTTACCTTTTTCAGTCATGTGCCTGAAGAGAAGATGGCTGGGCCCTCAGAAATGCTTCTTTCACACCCATGAGATGAGATGGGATGAGATGAGATGAAGATTTAAACAGCTGTGTACAGGTTTATACACCTAGCTGAGATGCAGGTGTCTACATCTGCACAGGTCAAATGAGGCCCTAGGAGACACTTCTGTTGCAGAGTAATCAGGCCCCAACCAATATCAGATGTTAATCTGCTTTATTTTTTTACCATTCTCAGCTCCATCTACAGTCTCCACAGGGATGAATCAGAGAAAAGCCACCATGGGCCTGGTTCCTTTAATAACATGGATGCAGCCACAGTGTGCCAGATGGGTTCTAGAGAATCCTGTGCTCTCTCATACATGCATAATATAACCCAGGCTGTAGTTTGATACTGCAAGTTCCCTGTTTTGCACCCTGCAAACCTGCAGGATGCTAGTGCACTCTGTTAGCTTCCAGTAGTAGTTTTATCTCTGGGAAACTTGAAAGGCTTTTGTAAAGAACAAACTTTTTCCACTGACAGATTTGTTGCTCATCCCCACTAGTAGTATTCAATGTTCTCTGAATTAATATTTTAATCATATTCTGAGTCTATGTTGACCAAAAAGACATTGATAGAGTGGTTTAAGATTGTAAGGCTTCTATTACACATCCCCAATGTCTTATAAACATTGTTTTGTATATGTTTATATATGAGATTATAATGTATATATATAAGAGGGGAGGGGACACAGCACCACTGGATGAGGGACCAGTTTCCTCTGGCACAGCTCCATATCTCCTTTCAGTACACTGGACTCACACTGGCACAGGGCTGACAGGTGCATCAGAGCTGTGGCTATTTTTAATGTATATTCTTCCACTAGCAATTTTTCTATAATCTAGCTAAAAGGGTAATTTCATAATTCCCTTTTCTGCGTATGCTGTGAGACAGCACTGACAACTGATCTGGCATCATTTGCTTCTAGGAAGAGGAAAACTGTGCACATTTTCTCTTACACAGCATTGTACTTTTCCTTCCTAATAGCTGTTCTAGCCCCTGGCTGATGAAATGCACATCTCCCCTTGTTCAAAGTAATGACTGTATGATACCTGGTCACAGGATCAGTTCCTTCACTTTTTGTGAAAAAGCATTTGCTTCCTAGTGACTTGATTGACTGCTCTGAAAAGTTATCTTAGATATTTAAAAGAAAAAGAATTGCTCATGATAAGTCATTAACATATCTGCATTTTTATTTTAATGGTTATTCCTTGTGATAATGGCTTACTCAGAGGCATAAGCTATAGTATAATTACAATTTAGAGTTATTTTATAATTATACAGAAATGTTACTTCATTCTACAGGAGTAGACAGTGTATGTGGAAGTGAGTAATGTAAGTCTTCTGAAGTAAGAGAAATTCTCCCTGTGCTCAATTCTGAGCATTAATTTTGCCCACTGGAGTAAACCTCTGCAGGCAAAGGCCTTAGCAGAAGGAGAGAGATTTCCAGGTAAAATAGAATTTCAAAAGGAAACAGGAACCTAACAGTAAAGAAAAGTAATATTAAATCACCAGGTGGTAAATCACTCTCTGCATGTAAATCCTTCTTCTTCCTGCAGTAAAGCTGGCATTGGTGAAATTTTTGAAGGCCACCAAGGACCTGTCACAGGAATCAATTGTCACATGGCAGTGGGTCCAATAGACTTTTCCCATCTCTTTGTCACATCATCATTTGACTGGACAGTAAAATTGTGGACCACAAAGGTAAGAAATCCAAGCTGGGCTGGGACAAGTAATGCTAGTTGTGAAAATGCTGTTGTCAGAAATATTTTAATACTGTCTATCAAGTCCTAAGAATCAATTATTTGAAAGGCTGTGGTTACAATGAGCATAGCGATAGAATTGTAAGTAAAAATATATAGCTAATGTAACCCTCAATCATATTTGCCCTGGAGCATGCCTTGCCCTTTAGGATGCCTTCATTTCAGTATTAACCCTAGTGCTGAGCAGTTTCACAAGGCAAGGAGATGAGGATGTCTTGTACTCCCAGCCATCAAACAATCCATTCAGCACTCCCTGTGCAGGCTAAATTGCAAGGCTAATACAATGCACCGTGGTGGTGCAGGAGCAGGAACACTTTCCTCTGATGAAGCAACAGGGGAGGTGCACATTCAACTTAGTGCAATCAGTATAACTTGTGAAATTCACTGCTGGAGGAGGCTGTGATAGCCAAAAGGTATAAAATGTCCCAATGTCATTAGACAGTGGAAGCAGGGAGGAAGTACATGCTGGAACTTTCTTTCATGTCCACTAGGGATCTACTGCTGACTGCTCTATGGCTATCTGCCTGTGACCTTTTTCAGAGAGAGCAGCAGAACAGCAGAAATGTCACAGTCCTGTGAAACTTTAAAAACCCAGTACTCCATGGGACAAACTCAACAGACCAACCTGGTTAGTTGTACAGGCAGAGTAAAACAGGACAATGAAATGTAAAATCCTAATTATATAAGTCATCTAAATTTATTTTTTTATACACCAGAGAACTGCCTTCCAAATGTCAGGTTCTCACCTTAACCAAGTTGGTTTTATGTCTGCATTTGGGACACATCCTGAGCTGCACCTGGCAGAGTTCCAGTAATGGAAGCTGACCCCAGTCAGGAAGTATCTCAGCATGTGTTCCTCTAAGACATAAGAGCTTGAATATGCTAGAGCAGATGCACAGCAAATGTAAATATGAAAGTGATCAGAAGGGCTCATGTGACAGCCTTGTGCTGGAAAAAGAAGCAGATACCTAGATGATAACTTGAATCAGCTTCCATAGTAGCTCCCCAGTGCTTTTGTGAATGGCCTGATCCAATGTTTGTGCTAATTAACAGGTATCTTTTCCTAATCAGCAATGACCACAGCTGACAGTTTTGTCTTGAGCTTTACACTTCAGGAAACTGGTAATGAGAAAGGTCCATGAATAACCTAATTCACATGTAACTACATACATCACTAGCCTTAACCAATGCAAAAGTAGTCCAGAGGAGTGGACATGGGCAGTCTGGAATGGATCTGGGATGGTTCCTAGGTGGTAAATGTCAGAAAAGGCTGCAGGATAGCCAAGGGATGGACAGCTTAGATGTTGGCTCACTAGGGCTAGATGGGCCATTTGGTGTGCGAGACAAGGAAGTCCTGGGCAGTGGTGACTGGGGGCAAGGTAATACTGGAGTGTTGTAGCTGACACTGAGTAAGGGGAGAAAAGTTTGTGAGGAGTGCAGCTGACACTGAGTAAGGGGAGAAGAGTTTGTGAGGAGTGCAGGGAAGATGAAAGGCAAGTATTGAATTCCAATTACACACATACAGAAGAGTCTTGGATTGGTATTTAACTGTCAACTTGAAGCTGAATATGGCAATAAGGGTCTCATTTGTCTGCAGCTTAAATGAAAGTGCATTAAGGGATAATAAAGCCTGATTTTTATTTTAAACTCTTGTGATTTTAGAAGTTAGTAGTAACATAAACACAGCATATTTTAGGCACAAAGACACTGCAGATAGTAATACACTGTTATCCTTGTGGAATATTTCAGTGCCAGAATGGTTGGGTCTGATTTTGTTCAAGACAATCAGTTTTCAAAGAACCAAACCATTTAAATTTCTGATATCCATCAAGTTGTGGTCCATCTGGCAAGAGGGGCTTCCTGAGAAAGCTGTTTGACCGGGCTGGGCGAGCTGTGATGTACATGTGACACACCACAGCAGAGCTGGAAGCTGCATTGCTGTTTCGGATCACTCGCTTTCTTCTGGAGCAGGTTTCAGCAGCAAGAGCAGCCCCAGGCTGCTGCCCTGCCAGCCACTGCCCTGTGAAAACATCCTCTGAGACACTAGACAAGTTCTTGAATTGTGATGAATGTTTTCTTTTTCTCCCCATTCAACTGCATCAGAAGTTTATTTCCATATTGTCTGAATAATTTTCTTGGCTGGAGCTACTACATATTTAAGGCTCTCTTTGTTCAGTTCTCACAGTCAAGGCTCAGTCAATAAGTGGGCTCTGAAAAAAAAATAGTGGATTGATATGAAGTATTAAGTGCTTCTGCCAGCTAACAAGATTTTAGTCAGAATTGGTTTATTCTTTTATTTTCTTATTTGTAAATTTAATCTCCCTATCAGCATTCAAAGCCATATTGCTTTTCTGCTTCTACCAGCGCTGTCTACTTAATCCTGTGCACATTATCCTCTTTGGTCATGAAATTCAATTCCTTTCTGTTTCACAGGTTCAGAGTCAATGTCCAATTGTAAAGTGAACCATAAAAGCTTTGTGTTTATATTGTCTATTGATGTTGTATAGCATCCTGGGGTGCTTACAAGAAAGGCACTTTCATAGCAGGCATTTGACTGATGGATTGAAAGCACCATCTCCCTTAAAAACTCTCGCTTTACATTTTATAATGTTTTTGTGGTTAACACATTTTCTGGCTAAAGGCAGTTCAACCAGGTGACTGAGAATAAGATTTTCACTAGCAGATGAATGAGTGTTTTGTAGATAACACTAATATAAGGTTCACATTATCATCCATCACATTAGCCAAAAATTAGATTCCTGTGTAAATAGCAAGCAACCAGAAGCAACAGGAAAAGAAACAGAATTTGCAAAGATAGTTACTTGATAACCACAGCATTACCTGGTTCCTGATGAAGTTAATAGGGCTTTCAACTTGAATTCATGCTACACCATGTGAGCAGGTCTTGGATGCAGAGCTGTCAAAGGGAAGTCCTGATGTGAAGTGTCTGTGGAGCTCTGCCCTTAATTAGGTAGTGTCGGTACGATGCTTTGAAGAGGTAAAGTGCTCAGTGGAAATGCTAAGTGTTGTTAATTAATTAAACACTAATTCTCATGAATGAATAGCATGAGGTTAAATAATGAAATGTAAGTATTGTTATTATTACAGCAATTGCTCTTTGGAGAGCAAAGTTTTTGATATTGTGTCAAGAGATGGAAGCTGTCTTGGAATTGCTAAAACATAGCAAAACATAAGCTGATTTCAGCTAAAGCCTAGAAGATGCTTGTTTGCTGCTAAGGGAGTTAATAAGGATCTGGACAGAGAGCTGGATTTTGTTAGCTTTTTCATCCTTCACACGCTTTCTTTAGCTCTTATCCTTCCACTGAGGGGAGGTGCTAATGACTAGTTTTCTTCTCTTACACCTATGCTTAAGTCATGCTCAGATGGGCAGAGACTGGAATAACTGAAACAACATTGTTGTATCCCCATTCATGCTTGTCTCCCTCTGCCTAATGTTTAAGTAATGGTGGTAATGCCATAATCAGAAGAGGCTCAGAGGTGAGCAGACTGGTAGTAGGGCCACCACATAACCATTAGCAGGGCTTAATGGAGCCAGAGGTCATGTGTGCCCTCAGTGATAGTCTACTCATTGTGTGTCTGTGCTCAGTTTTGCTTTACTAGCATGTGCATCAGTGATAGTGCCTTCCTTTTCCCCCTCCTTTCTCTTTTTTTTCTTATGCCCTTCACATGCTGCTCTTGCCTTTTGGTATGCTGTGCTGTTCCAGTCTGCAGTCTGTTGAGCTTTTCTGAGAAACCACATTTTAAACAGCAAACATTCCCATTTCTATGCTATGTGCCTTCACATACATCTCTGTATCTTGAATATCTTATGCCAATGTGCTTGTTGACAACCTGAGTACGACCAGTCCTCCTGTCTCTTGGAGTAAATTGTTTTACCTGTTATAACTTCCTATCAGCATGTAAGCATGTATCAGCATGTTCAGACTTCACTGGTTTTCATTTCGCTCCGTTGAAACACCATCTCCTCCAAGGTCCAGCTGAAGCCTACCTCTATAAAAATGCAAAGAAGCTTGTAGTGGTGGTGGTGTTACTATAGGCAGGTATCTCTGCTCTTCCCCGGAAGCCTTGCTGTCAGGATTGGATCAGATCCACTTAATAGATCAAATTTACTGTGATGGAAAAGGGTGTTACAGAATGAACCAGAGCACTACTTTATGGTCACCTTTGGGCCATATCTTCTCATATTATCATGTAAGGCATTTTAGATGACTCTTACTTCATATGAAGTTGGATCCTCCTGTATCTTTTATTATGTCGAGCTTTCACTCTTTGATTTCTTATACAGCCACTGGAAAGAAGTAATTGTACTGCATGCATTAGACATCTCTTGGAGAGATCACTATTCCTGCCCACCACTGAGTGTGCAGGAGCCCAAGTCTGGCAGATGATCAGTTGCTGTAGCTTCTGGTGGCTTTCTTGCATCTGGACAGCCCCAGGCCATATCTAAACTGGCAGACGTGTCAGCACTTTTGAGCTCCCAAGTCTGTCTTCTTATTCTGGCGTCTCCCAAACCACTACCAGGAAGGAATCAGGCTCTTTATCCCACACCTCACACACATATACATATGCACCTTGATTTGCAGCCAGAATCCTATGGAATCCTTTACTACTCTTCCCTCTGACTGATTTTGGTGGGGCTCAAATGTCTGTCTCAGGGGACAATTTCACTCCTCTTATTTTGGATACCTGACTAGAATGGTCTCCCTCACTGCTGCATTACCACACAAAGCTCCTTCTTTTCTCTTTGTTAAAATCAATTAAAACGATTAATTTGATTAATCACTGTCCAAATGTTAATTTTATCTGATTATAGGGAATGACAAAGGGTGATAAAATAGCATGCTAGGATTTCATGGAAATGGTCTCTCTGTGCTGTGAGTTCAGAATTTTGAGTTTGGTCCAAAAACAAGGCAATGAATGAATTTGCTTCAGAGCACACTTTCTGTCAAAAGGCCAAACTAACTTGGAGAAGAGGGTGGAGTTGCCTGTTCAGACAGGATTTTTTTAGGTTTTGCCCTTTACCTCTGGAGCCAGAGGTCTGGCTCTCATCCAGCTGTATTTAAAAAAAAATCTAGATAATTTTAAAGAGCAAAACCAAAGTGAAGTCAGGTGGCTAGAAATCAGACCCAAGTTGTTCTTCACTTGAAATACTTCTCTTAATTTCAGTTTTCTGTGTAGCCATATTTGATAAGTGTTAGGAAAATATTAATCAGCTGGCCAACATACTTAATTTACTCACATGAAACATGGAAGAAAGGCACACACATAAATAAAACAGTCATCTGAGTTCTAAAAAACTCAGTGGGCTAAACTGTATTTCAGAAAACCCTAATATAAATCCAGCTGTAGCAGTGAAAGCTCTATTTGCACATGGAAAGCAGAAATGGATTTCAGGAGCTTATATAATCTGTGCAAAACAAAGTCATCATTCCTTTTTTCCCTGAAATCAAAATGCAAACCTCCCACTGACAGTTCTGTTGCAGAACTACACTGGAGGATCAAGCTCGCATGGAACAGTGAAGCATTTCAGGACAATTATCAGTATATAAAGCCTAGGACTTCTTCCCTAATGGAAATTTTCTCCCACCTGCTTCAGGCAGCCATCCTTTCTCTACCACGTGATAGACTTTTGTTATCAGTACAAAAAAAGGAACTGTGTTCAAAGTCCTACAAGATGAAGTCGTCTTCAATAATAATTAGCCTCAAAATCATTGCTTGCTGACCCATGAAAGCTCTGCAGGCATCCTGGTGGCAGCAGCTACAAATACTAATCTTGACTGTTTAGCAGACAGTGCAGCAACATCAGGCTGCGTCAGCCATCCTGCAATGTTCCTCATGCTCCTGCTTCCTGGCAGCTGAACTGCAGCAGCAGGGTCACTCAAAAGCCTGGCAATTCACTGAGCACACACGCAATGCTGGGCCAGGTACCCTGCCATGAAGCAGCATTTTCCATTAAAAAGAAAAATTGAATTTTCAGGGGCCTCATACTGAATGTTCCGATCAGAATCACAGAGGTGGGAAACAACCAAACCACAGCTATATTATCCCACTCCTCTCCTCGCCTTGCAATTTGAGCTGAACTACCTCTCTTTAACAACCTGAGGCCCAAAACAGGGAGACCAGTCCCACTGACCCCAGAAGAGCTACATGCAGCACCTCAGTGCATGCCACTGCCTCTCCTGCATGACAGGAAAGCTTCTCCCAAATCATCTCACTCATTCTCCAGCTCTGCTTCTTGTCCCATCTTTGTGGGATATAAACAGGGACTGCCAACTGGAGGTAGGAGACCAAATCTGCCCTTCAGTGTTTTACTCTGTGTTTCCTCTGACCAGGATTTGGTCATTCTTCCATCAACATGCCTTGCTTATATTTTTCAGCAAGTCCATCAAGAGCTTCTCTGAAAAATAACCCAGGTATATAGTAATGTTAAGGCAGGAGTATGAACTACAGAAAACTGTGAATGGGTTTGCTAGGCAAGGACAGTAAGACTTTTCTATAGTGCTTTGGGCTTCTTGAAAGAAATTGAGCCATTTTTAGAAGTAGGTAGAAATTCCAAAAGAAAACAATAGTATTTCTAAAGAAGTCTCTTGACACAAATGCATAGTTAGTAGTTCAGGAAGAAGTGTTGTCCTGCTTAGAGCATGTTTTAAATAAAAGGTGGAAAACTTGATTACCATTTAGCGATGAAGTCAGCAGTCTGCGGAAATACACAACAAATGGCAGATACCTGTATAGGCTTTTCCAGTGTTGCTGTCTGCACTTGCCTCCAGCTTGATGTGGGTGAGTGAAACAGAGAATATTAAACCTCACAGAGTAGAAACCCATAGGCACAACTCTTGTAATTGTGAAGTAAGAGGGGCTCCAGATTAAGAATTAAACTGGATGATCTAAAATGCAGAAACAAGAATACACCAGCCTGGCCAGAAGGAACTAGGGGCAAAAGTGAGCTGGGCAACACTGTAAGCCAGTCTGCCTTCCATACATTCTGATGTTTTCAAAGTTCATCCATTGCAAGCAAATCTTTTAAATAATTTAAATTTACAGTAGGCATCAAGTAATGCACATTTACATCAAACTCACTGAAAATAGTTCCTCAGCTAATATGCAGTGGTGAAGAGGAATGCCATGCTTTCTGCTTTTTTCTTTAGAAAATAGAAAGGTCCTTTTCCATTGGGTAAGTGGAAAGGCATGGTAGAAGAGAACTTTTGAAGTAGAGCAGCACAGCCAGAATATGTTGCACCTCTCCTGAGTACTTAAGGAGTTAAGAAGGATTAACCACGTGAGGAGTTTACCTGTCAGTAAAACTAGCTTCCAGGCTATCTCCACAGATTTCAAAAGCTCTGCTGTTTGAATTTCTGATGATCTTAAAAGACAAGTGCTGTCTTTTTTTTTTTCTTCATACCATAGTATTGGACATTAAGATCAGTTCTCATTAAAACCGCCTGTGCCAATCATCAAACCTTTTTCCTTTGCTTCCTTTTTTTATACTCACTTGTGGAGCTTTGACTTTTAAGGAAACCACAAAAATGTAATCATCAGGTTATCTCCAGACTTGGTCTGCTCTCACAGCCCCTTTCCTTTCGGCCTTACCCTTGTCCCCTCCTCCATCCATAATAATTCCCACATGTTTATGCAAAAATATTGGACTTTCTTTTATTATTGACAATTTAAAAAGGCAACAGTTTCAGCATCTCTGCAAGAACAATAATTTCTAAAAGTGAACAGTTTTCTGCCTCGTCTGTCTGCAACTTTTAGAATGCCAAAGCCCAATCAGTGTGACAATACTACAGCACTTAAACAAAAGGGTTGTGAAGAGTGTAGGGATCATTTCCATACTAATATCTTTCCTCCTGTTGCTACTGAATCTAAAACTTAAGCCTGTTATCTTGCCAATCAAGTCGGTTTAGACTTGATTCAGTGACCTGGTAGTTATCCAACAGTGAGGTGACACAACATACAGATAGGTTATAGCCCAGTGAAATGTTGAGTCCCAGAAGCTCATCTGCAATCCAGCACTGAAACTGACTGCCAGAAGGAATTTTAAGGCAGGCAAAGGAGTTTTTACTCATGTTACTCAGTTCAGCATACCTCAGTTAGCCAGTGACATTGGGTGGCTAAAGCTGAACATCCCCCTTTTGCTTTCCCATTGTCATCCTTTGAAGGTCTGGCTAGTCCTGGAAAAGGTGGAGCAGGTTACAAATTGTAATTTGTATAGTACTGGGGTCTGTAGGATAATGATACCCTTTGTGGAGAATGCAGACAGTCTTTGCTGAGCCATCAGGAATGTACCTTTAACTACTGCCTCTCATTTATGACATCGAGTAACAGTTCCTGGGAATGTTGTAACTTTTAAAAACGAGCATAAACTGAACTAAGTCAAGTCCCACAAGTATAGTAGGAGCTATTGGATAATCCTGGATCACTGTAAATGTTAGAAAAGAGATTTGGGAGAAACATGGTAGTCCAGAACTGGCAAAATTCTTGTGGAGATCAGTCAGTTGGAATGAAACCCAGGGCTTCTTTGACTCTGTACAAATAGAGAGACAAAATGAAGGCTTGCAAGAGCAAGTAGAGCCTTATACAGAGCAAGGACTTAACTCCTCACCACAAGAGGAATGGACAAGTAACCCTAAACAGCTAATAGCTGGTGTCCCAAGAAGGACACCATTGAAGAGGGAACGGTCAAGACCAGAGTAAAGCTGATTTGATGAGTATTTGCCTCAATATTCCCAGCAGCTTTTAGTTTCTGCTATACTGTCTGCATGTTTTGAGTTCACCTGGCTAAGTGACACCGTCAGAGGGGAAACAACGACCCTGGATTCAGCAAAATATTGAGGTCACTTTCATGATGGAGAAGACTGGGCCTATAAAACACTGAACAAGCTCAGATCCTATCCTGAGTAGAAGTTCCACAAGATGTGCCTTCTTCCAGTTTCTTTCACATCATCTAGTCAGTGTGACACTGCAGCACTCACTTTAAAGAAAGAGAGAAGATTGTATCTTCCCTATGTGTTACCTCTGCTGAAACACATGTCTTTCTTTGACACCACTTTACAGGTTGTGGTTTGGGGTGTTTTTTTAAATCAGTAAAGACTGTTTGTAGAATTCTTGGTCTCACAGGGACCAAGTTCATAGAATCACAGAATGGTTTGGGTTGAAGAGTCTGTAAAGAGCATCTCATTCCCAACTCCTACTCCCTGGTTTGTTCAAGGGCCAGACAGAGGAACCAACACTCTGCTCATAACCACTCTGGCTCTGATCTTTCCAAGTGCCTGAAAGCCTGAGCTTGAGCCTAACAAACAACGTTAGCTTGTTCAGAAAGTTTCTATGCCAAGGACTAATGAATCTGTCATACTTGCTGCATACCTAGAAAAACCAAATCAGCTTGAATCAACTTGCAATACTGCACAACACTGATGGCTGTTGCTAATATGGTGAGAGACAGAAGTATGGTGTTTGGCTTATCATCTTTAGAATAGAAGACAATTGAGTAGAAAGAAAGAAGTGGAGACAGCAGAGTGTGTGGTGTCACCACACAGCTGTACTGCTGAAGCTACAGTCTAGGAAAGTACCTTTAAGCGGAGCTGACAACCACAGAAATTCTGGCAATTCTGGTGTAAAAAAAATGCTTGTTTCATGAAATGGCCAAAGCCTATAGTTTTTTCCATGGCTTTTCAGAAGTCAGATGCTAGTTAAAACCTGTGGATATGTATACATTCCTTTATATGGATAATTAGCTACTTTATGTGTGGCGCCTCCTGGATTAAAGAAAATTCTTCTATGCAAATAAGTGGGATAGACTGGTCAAATTTATATGTGTAAAAAAACCCCTCTTTTATATAAATGTGTAGAATTTATCTAGGTGAGCTTCTTATTTCATAGACAAGTCTTATGTCCTAGATAGCCAAAGGGTACTTAAAATATTTACTCTTTGTTGTCCTCTTAAACAGCACCTCTATACAAACTCTGAGGATCGATAATAACATGTTTAAATAAATAAGAAAAAAATCACATGTCTTGGAATTGGCATTTTGCTTTTTCCACTAAATTCTCAAATCGTGGCCTTTTGGAATCAATGGCAAAACTCCATTGATTCTTTGGGGCCGTATTTTCACCCTACATTCTTCTTTTTCAGTAATAAGTAGATTTGGCCCAAGTTTTTCAGAAGATACTGCTTTAAACTATTTCTTCTGTTCTACTGAATAACCCTACATTCTTCTTTTTCAGTAATAAGTAGATTTGGCCCAAGTTTTTCAGAAGATACTGCTTTAAACTATTTCTTCTGTTCTACTGAATAACAGAGTGGGTTGATATTTAAGAATGAAAGCTCATCAAGTTTGAATTTCAGTTGTTTTATAATAATAGCCATATGTTGGTTATGGATTATGTAGGTCTGAAGTTTTGGTAATTTAAAACTGCTTTAAAGTGACCTTTACATGGTTCCACATTTCAACATTTTCTAAAAGCAGTCAGTATCCTTACTCATAAATCGTTGCATTACAAGATCTGCAGGCCTGGGCCAGTAGTAAGGAAGTAGGCTCACAGTAAGGAAATCCTGTGAGAATTTATACATACACTTAAACTCAGAAATGGAGCCTTCACAATGAAATCAACATAACTGCTCTTAGACCAGGATGGAATGTCAACTTTTAAGAAAGGCCAGTAGCTGTTAGTATTGAAGACAGGACACAAAGATGGACCTTGTGCAGTTGTTGAGTTCTTCTCTGCTTAAACAGTACAAGAAGACAAGACAGTAGGGGAAATACTTTCCCTTTTTTCACTGGCTGCTAGTCAAGCTGGGAGGACAGTTATATTGGGGGCAGCATGCAGGTGTACCTCAACTCCACTACCACTGCCTGACTTCTACCATATTATTTCTCCCTGATTTCCCAACCACACTGCAGCTCATCTTGCCTTTTGGTTGGGCTGCTCACTATCCTTCAATTTCTTATTTCTTTGCAGTGCTCCATGCCCTATTCTTCCCCATTAATTTGTATGTCATTCCTTGCATGTCTGAGATCTTCCTCAAAAGCTGTGTTATTCCTGTTGTCCCCACTTTCCCTCTGACTTTTGATCTGACTGAACATTTCCACTGTTATGGTAAAGACATTTCATTTCTGGTATTTGAGGCTTTTCACCTCAAATCCCAGCACCTTGAAAGTGTTTTCATTTTGATAACAGGGAAACAGAGGCACATCAGCTAAAGCTATTTGCCAGAGACTACACAACATGCGTACAGCAAGATATAGACTAGCAGCAAATCTCCTGATCCTTCCTTCTAATGTCTTGGTCTTTAGGCATGAAGTGTAAAATAAAATAACAGAACTAAAAAATACATTTAAAAAGTGCTCCATGCAAGATCAAAACAAGTTTTGATATGCTGACAAAAAGGAAATGCTGATTGAAATCTGCCCTGGATTGATTGATATCTTAATAGGCCCTTAACTTCTGTGGAGTTCTGTTACTTCTCCCATGACATTACATGTTAAAGTGCTGTATGTGCAGTACTTTCCCATGAATAAGAAAAATACCATCCATCTTGCAGTTGACCAGATTTCTTTTTCTTTTGGTATACTACTATCTTTAATGCCCACCAGGACTTAGACACTTGATATATTTGAACCTAAATTAGGTGTTTTCAGTGAAAATCCACAGTGCAGCATTGGGAATTCATGTAGCCCTCTCTAAATAATATTTTCTAGCTCACAGTTGTAAAGATTCACTTTGAAATTTCCTATGAAATACCTCTGCCTCTTCAAAAGTTTGGTGTTCATTTGGTCCTAAACCCTGGAAAAGCTTTAGCACAGGCATGTAAGTAATTCCATTAACACATGTAAATAACTCCACCAATAATATAGTAAACAGATACGTATGTGTTTGGATAAAAAAGACCTTCTATCAACGAAAATATTTTTGCATTTTTTCTTTTGCAAAACTCCAGCCTGGGAAAAGAAATTAAAATGCTGTATAAATTCGAGTAATAAGGTCAAGCTCTAATTTCATTTCATTGTTTCACAAAATGTTTGCTAGGCTTAAGAAATGGACAAAAACCATTAGGCCGGTTACAAAAATTTGAGACCCGATCCTGTAATCAAAGCATCTTTCATTAATTCAAGCGGAGGAAAAACCAGCCTCTGGAATAAATCCCTATGTATTTTCAGTATGTTTTCAAATGACAAAGTCATGTAATTAAATCTCTGAGTACTTCCAGTAATTTTTTCTGATACTTGTGATGGCCAGAAGTATTATAGAATTGTTTACAATACAGTGCTGCAACAGCAATACACCTCATCAATACTCAGAGACATGGCAGCATAGAAATGGACACACATCTGTCCCATGTGCTGACCCTGCAGTGCTTCCAGCCCCAACTTCCATCCAAGCACCATGGAGTGCAAGAGGACCAAAGCCAAAACTAGCAAGGACCCATCTGTAAATAGATGTCAAAGTGACTGCATTATCGCTTTGAATTGATAATATACGAGAGGAAAGCTATATAATAATTGCAATTAATCATTTCACTTTTCAGAAAAATAATGCATGGCTATGCATTGAGACACTCCGGACAATGTTTCCTCTGTAAAATGTACGAGGGTGCATTCTAGAGGGACCTGACCGAGATGTTCTACGGGTGCGAGCTGCACACTGCATGATGCAGTGATGCTGCATGTCCCGGGGCCGGGGGACCGCGGGCGCCCGTCCCGCTGGGAGACGGCAGGGAACGGCAGGGGGAGGGAGGCACGGAGGGAGACCCTCGGAGAAGTCCCATTGTTTAGATTTCTGTCACAAGCCATGAGAATACTTAATTTCTTTCATCTCTGGAGTTTTCATTATCATTCAAATTTCATTTTCCATTAATTGATCGGGGATTAGCGAAGCCATTATGCAAAAATTAAAGGCAAGCCAGATGCGATGAATAATTCATGAGGGACAATTACACTTTATTCCTGGTGTACTTCCTAACTTCCCTCCGACTCCCCGCCTGCTGCAGATGACAGCCTTCCTTCCCTCCCTCCCTCCGGAGCTGCCTCCCTCTCCCTCTCTCCCCTCCCTCCGGAGCGCGCCGGGCGCGGGGAGCGCGGGGCCGCTGCAGTGCCGCCGCTCGCCGCTAGGTGTCAGGCGCGGCCCGCGGTGCGCGGGGGCCCGGGGGCGCCGCTCCCGCCGGTCCCACGATCCTTATCGGAGCCTCCGCCAGCGCGCCCGGCTCGGCCGGGAGCGGTGGTCCCGGTCCTGGCCCGTGCCCGCTGCCTTGCCTCCCGCACCCCCTCCTGCCGCCGGGGTGCCGGCCGGGAGCGGCCCCGGGCGCTCCCCCCACCCCGTCATCCGCGCGTCCCACACCCCTCACACCGGGCATCTCATTTATCCCACCGGACAGTTGTTGCCCCATTAAAGCGCAGTCCCGCCCTTCTCTGAGGACCTTTCATCTGGGGAAGTTTTATGACACTTTGTAAATGTGCAAAGTTTTTAATTAGACTCGCCAGACAGCCCCAGGCAGCACTAG